>VDFB02139509.1:0-65801 GCA_007258455.2 Sequoia sempervirens | reverse complement strand
TCCACCCTTGTCCGGGGCATCTCCACCCTTGTCCGGGGGGCCCTATCCCGCCGGCCTTTGACTCCCAAAAATTCACTTTTCTTTTTTTTTCAAAAAACTAATCCCGACCCATTTTTCAATTTCCCCACGCCATCAAAACCCATGTGTTGAAATTTTTAAAAATTTATCAAAAACCATATTTTCGAAGGTTTTGACTTTTACACCGAAACTTCCAGAGGCCATAACTTTTGACTCGAGTGTCCGTTTGAGTTGAAATTTGACGGGTGGTTGCATTATGAGATAACAAATGGATTCCCAACTGGCTTCAAAGAAGGCCCTTGGAACCCATTTCGCCGCATTTTTAGGGCCTCAAACTTTCATCTTAACCCTCAAAATTGCAATTTAGTATTTTTTTCTAGCATTTTGAAAAATTGTTCACTCATAACTCGAAATGCATATCTCGAATTTGGGATGTTAGTTGGCAATTCATCCTATCTCAATATTGGGTATTTCTTGGAAAAATTTTGGACTCCCAAAAGTATATCCATGAGGTTTCCTAAAACGACAAAATTTGACAATTTTTGAAATATTACCAAATTGGGAAAAATCTGATTGTCAACCCTTTACGTCTTTTAAACCCTGGAACTCAGTGTAGAATCAATCCAATCATATCCTTCAATAATTCTAGTCTTCAATCCAATCCTCATCTGAGCTTTAATTTAATCCCAATCTAAGCTTAACTAAAACCCTAATCTAAGCTTTAGTCCATCTACAGTCCAAATCTTTGGATATCGAACCAAATCTTAAGATCCTTCTCTCCATCTCACATATCAATCTTCTCCTCATCTGTTCAATCTCGCACAAATCACCTAATCAAATCCTTGGTATTGTCCTCAGTCTTGTTACTAGCCTTGACCCATCATCATCATCATCCATTAGTATCCTTCCCTATCCCTTTGGTGTTGTTTTGGGATGTATCCTTCCCTCATCAACAACACTTTCATCATCATCATTGGCAGGTATTATTCCCTATCCTTTAGTGGTGTTTTAGGATGTATCCTTCCCTCATCAATACCACTCAGTGGGATGTATCCTTCCCTATCCTCGTGTTGTTTCGGGATCCTTCATTCCCTCATTGACAACACTCCATCTATCATCAACCCATTTTGGCTTGTACCTTTACTGGAGCAACATCACCTTTTGTCCTAAGAACCATTTGTGCTTCATCCATCTCCTATCGCTTCTCCTTCTCTCTTGTCCATCACTTTGCATCATCTCCCTCATCTCATCTATTTCGAGAGCACACCCATGTTCTCTTCAACCTGCATGTCCTCTCGAGGGGGCATCCTTAATCCCTCATCCTCATCTTCATCCCCATCATCTTTTTTCCAAATCAATCATTTGATGACTGGGGCATCTTTCCCAATCTAACCATCTTCTTCTAGGTTCTATATTTTAATATTCTTTGAAATGATGCTACTTCATAGCACCATCTCAAAGAGGGGCAAAATGTAAACATCCAAATTTGGACACTTAATTTATCCAAATTTATCACTTTTCGTCTAAACATCCTCTTATCTGAGTTAATTAAATAATATTACTATTATTTAATTAATACCCTTAATTCTACCAAATCCCTAAGGTATTTAATTAATAATTAAATACTTTACCCTCTTTAATCCTCCTTTCATCAAATAAATTAAATAAATAATACATCTATTTAATTCTTCACATGTGTCATTTTCATTTAATCCTAATCCATCTCCTAATCTCTTGATTAAGGATGTGCACATGCCTAATCCTTGATTAGGATGTGTCACATCCTCCAACTTTTGCAAGTTGGCTCCTAATCCTCATTTATCTTCTAATTACTAGTTAATTAATCTTAATCAGTACCTTGGTCAACTCTCCCCATCCCCTAAGGAATTTTTTAATTCCTTTTTATTCTTCCAAGAATCCCCTTTTCCCGTGCATCTTCTAGAATCTTTGACTTCTCGCATCAAGTCACATGTGACAAACTCCCACCTTTTGGGAACATTGTCTTATCCACTAGATTCTTCCAATCATTGTGAATTTAAAATTCACTTTTATTCACCCAAGATTCTTCCCATCTCCCAATGTACTTGCAAGGTACTTGTACTTCCTCCACATCATGTACTTCTTCTCCACCTCACTTACACCTCATCTCCTCTTAGCCACTTCACCATCCACATGTCAAGATGTGAGGGCTTGTGAGTTCTCAACCCACCATAGCCCTTTATCTTGACCTTGTTGGATGAATCTCAACCGTTGAATTCTCTAGAGAATTCAAATTCTTCTATAAATACCCCCTCCTCAAGGGCATTTTCAACACTTTTTCATTTGAGCAACCTTATGCTGTCAATTTGCATTCTCAAGCATTCACTATCATTTAGCCATCCACTTTGATCATCTTGCATATTCAATCTTGCATCTAGCTACACCAAAAAGCCATCTAAGGAGCATACAAATTCATCTAAATCAAGGGCCAACCAAGGAGTCTTCAATAGCAAGGAAGGTATAATCGATTTGCATTTTATCTCATCTATTTTCCTTGTTTTATCACTCTTTAGGCTAATCATTGAAGTGTTCTTAGTGTTTTTCCACTTGTATTTTTAGTTATTTTGCACATTAAAATAGGGTAAAACTCAAAGTTACACAGAAGGAGGCATGCACCCACTTCCAAATTGCTATCCAATTTGAGGCAAAATGCTAGCATGGAAATAGTATCTTGAACCCATCGTTTAAAAATATTCAAATCATATGGAGGCTTATGATCACCTTTCAATTTGTTTCTCTCCTGAACTATTCTATTTAAGAAATATTTTTTCTCCATTTCATCCACTACTTCATAATCACTAGCAAGCTTTTCTAGGTCAATGTGGACATTTCCAAATTCTTCGGTTGTAAACCCCAAGCCCAACACTTTTCCAAGTTCTACATTAATGGATAACAATTCTTCTTTGCTATCTTTATTAACAATTTCTCTTTTGTTATCATCATAATTTAGGGCACAGACAATGATAAATTCTAGGCAAGGGAAAACCTCATGTAACATCATGTGCCCTAATCCAGTTACCCATGGTGCACTAATACTATTAACTTGCATTTGGTTTGCATCCTTATTCTCGGATGAAAATCTAAGTTCTGAGGTATGCCTACCATAGGTTTCAGGATCATAAATACCATGGTATTCATCAGTGAAACATGGGGTTTTAAGCAATTTTGCATAATGTATTTTTTTATCTGACGTTGCTCTAGTGGTACTAGTGGTAGACATGCTGATATAATCAACAATATGAAATTTATGAATTCCCTATTAGTCCTTAATTTTTATTAATTCTTAAGCCTCTTAACCCTAAACCTAAACTTCAAAGTTTGACAAAATAAGATTTTAAGAAACGTCAAGCGATGAAATGTAGCCACAGGAATTCTTTAACTTACCCAGATTTTGAATTTTGATTCTTGAAGTTGAAACTGGGTTGAAACTTGAAACTGGGTTACTGGAATGGCCTTGTTGGAAGTGGAACTATGGAACCTAGAACAGGGTGGTGCACTGCAATGAGAAAATTGAAGACTGAAATCTCCCCATGTGCTAACACTCTAACTTCAAAATAAAATCACTTAGCAATAGAAAGTTGTTTTTTTAATATTAAAGTGAATGACACTGAAACATCTACTCGTTACTTACAAACTACACAGTACACAATTAGGTAGTACAATGTACATGGCTGATAACATTTAAAACAAGCCATTAATGATTTACTTCTGCATTGACGGAAAATTATAAACTGTTGATCTTTGTTAATCTAATGGTTATAGGGTGATTCCAGAGGTTTAAGTTCACAAGAATAGCATTTTGTGCATTTCATTCTAGAATGAAACTACAACCATACATCAAATGTTCATCGAACGGTTGAGTAATTTATGATATAAATAATAAACATAAAACATGTGTTTTAAATTTGCTTTAAACTTTAATGTGCTAGGATTGACATCAAGGCCAAGGGGATGGAAACTTAACATTGCAAAAGCCTTAATAAAATGAATTACAATGTCACATTAATATTTAATAGCACATTACACAACCATTAATAGCACTTAACTTGCAAAGGACTTAATAAAATGAATTACAATGTCACATTAATAGAACAACCATTTATTTTATTACAACTAAATTACAATGTCACATTATTACATAGTACAAATACAAATGTAAGCACAAATGCCAAGCTTTTGTTGGACCACTGGTGAAAAGTTGAAAACGTAAATGTGATACATGTATCTCTGAAAATAAATGGAACTTGTTGGGTCAACCATGAGCTCTCAAAATAAACTCATGGGACTTGTGGGGTCATCGATGGTCTCTGAAAAATAAATGCATGGGGAAAGGGGGCCCAATCAAACTAGAGAAATGGGAGTTGTGAAGATACAAAATGTACTTAGACCCTTTCAAAACCAAACTGATGCAGAAGATGAGGGGTTGTAAAATTGCTCCCATGCAGAAGATGAGCACTTAAAATAAATGCATGGGGCTTGCCTGGTAGGCCATGGTGTCTCAAAATAAATGCAAGGAACTCTCTTGGCCAACCATGCAAATGATGAGGGGTAGTAAAACTGCTCCCATGTAGAAGATGAGCTCTGAAATCAAATGCATGGGAATTTCTTGGGCAACCATGTAGATGATGAGTAGTAAAACTGCTCCCATCTTCTACTTGTAGCTTCCATGCACTAGGATAGCACATATCTATATCAGAGCTCCTCATTCTGGTTCAAAACCTATCTAAGAAGTCAAGTGAACCAAATCAACTTCTTTCCAATTCCACCCATTTTGAACTTGAAGGAAATTGGTCTTTTACTCTATAACTACATAATTGGAGGTAGGAGAATTTAGAGCATCCCCAATAATACCACATCATCTTCTTCGTGAATCCTTATTAAGTTATTAACCATACAAAATGAAAACCCTTATGAAAATTAAAAGAATTATTTTAGTTGTGTTCACTATCCTTATTTATGGGCCGAAAGTGCCAACAAAAGTGCCACTATCAGCCTGGTCCCTTGTACACCTCACACCTGTCACGTGTGAGGTTGTGTATAGTTACTACTAACTAGTAATAATTGTGATTCGTGCAAACCAAAAATCCAACTTAATCGGTACCTCAAGCTAGCTACATGCAAAGTTGCAAACTGTACCTCAAGCTAACAAGCTATCAATTGTCAAAATCAGCAATGCCATGCAAGTTGTCGATTGTCAAAATCACTAGATTATTGACATCATCATCTATGATTCTATAGTACATCGTGCGGTTTTCAATATAAAGCTATCTAATCAATCACTCTGGCTATTCATATGGAATTAATCTGTGTCGTCGCCTAGTACCACAACCAAATTGAGAATTTCAATAGAATAAATTAAAGGTATAGTACTTCAGCGCATTGAAAAGAGAGAATTAAATGTCTCATTTTACCTTAATCATTATCAATGTCCTAATAAGTCACAATAAATTTCACTCACTTAGATCAAAACTATATGTTGATTTCTAAAACTAATAATTAATAAAATCTCAAACATTGATTTATGAAAATCTAACAGTTCTAGTGTTATTCTGAAGGTTTCAGTTCGCAAGTCTAGTGCTTCAAGGATTTACTTCCAGAATGCATCTATAGTCGTCCATCAAAAATTCATCTAACGGTCCCTCTTTTAAAACAAACTTTATGCTCATGCATAATTTAAAATGGGGACATCACTAGGTTGACGAGACTCGACCCTCAAGATTAAAGAGTTAATAGTTAAGGCTTTGTCATAAAATATTTTGGTCTGACTTAGGCAATATTAAATAGTAAACAAGAGCACCAATATTTAAAAGGTAAAATATTTAACAGTTCTAGTGTAATTCCAGAGGTTTCAATTCACAAATCTAGTACTTGAGAGATATACTTTCGGAATGCAACTACAACCTTCCATCAAAAATTTATCAAATGGTTGTGGTCCATAATGTTGCATGGTCACTAAAATTTGGAACCTTAGAACTGAATTCTAAAGTTTTGAAGTTTTTGAAACCTTCAACCCACCGACTACAAAGATGACCAAAATCCTGACTTTGGTGAATTAAGATAGGAAAGGTGGCAAGGACGATGCATTTATGAAGTGAAGATTGTTGGAAAATTTTAGCAAGTGGACATGACTGGAGGATCAATGGGTAATTAGGATGGGTACGTGCGGATTTTAGAAAATTATTACTTCTCGACCCTCAATTAGCAAAGTTGATAATAGAGTTTGGCATGGAGAAGAAGGCACGCAAAAAGTCTGAAAGAGTGGTGTTGGTGGCAGTGTAGCTGCAGCAGTTTTCAAAAGGAGGCCAACTTCACTCTGCGTTCGAGGAGGCAATTAAACCCATTTTATGGTGAAGCTTCTAAAAAAATATTAATGGGTATGTTTTTATTCACTGATGGGAGGTTGGTACAAAGTGTGTGGATGATTTTGGGAAAATCCTTTCGAAATCTTAGGCATAGATACAGGACTAACATGGATGTATACTCCTTGATTATAGCATGGGGTTTGGACTTGGGGGAATCGACAAGCACAGTGAGATAAGTGATGGAGATGATTGTGCATAGAGATTTCTTGGAAGAATTAGAATCAATACTTGAATGGGCAGTTCTAGGTGAAGGTTTCAACATTTGGGAAGGCTTTGAAAATGTGGAACTAGAAGGGGCAGAAGGATGCATTCCTTTTGTGTGTTGGTCATAGGATGAGATTAAAAATCAATGCATGGAAGAAGCAAGGTTAGGCTGGAAAGCATTGAAGCTCTTTATAGGGTTGATGAAGGTGGAAGCAACAAGGAAAGTTGGTTATGAAACGGGTAGCACTAGTTGAATTTGTAGTTCTTGTAGGGTTTTTGCAGAATTAACGCAAGACTAGTACTAAATTTTTGTCTTGTTGAAATATGTAAGGTAGATACAGATAGTTGTGAACTAGTTTTAGTTGGGCAATGTTACTTTTTCTATTATGAAGCATGCTAAGATGCTTTTTTTAAAAAATTGTTATAGTTGTAGGTGATTTTTGGATGGTTGATGAAAACAATGAGGCAAATAATCTTTATTTTCATGCATTTTTTTTATTAGTTTGATATTATGTTTAATTCACCAATGTTTTTTTCTTAATCATTTGAAAATAGGTTTAATTTGCCAATGAATTTTAATTTTTTGTTTGGAAAAAAGTTTGAATTGCCAACAAAATTATTTTTTCTAATTTGAAAACAGGTTTAAAATCGAAATATTTTATTGGTTTGAAAATAGATTTTAATCGCCAATGGAAAAAATTTAGCGGTTTTAAAAAAAATCATTTCGCCAAGATTTTCCACAGACTTCTAGCGATTAGAAAAGATTTTCCAATGGACTTTTTTTTTCACGAAAAATGAAAAAATTTGCCACTAAAATTAATATTTTTATTGGGAATTATACAAGATTCGTCAGGATTTTACACCTTCACTAAGGGGGGGTTTCTTAAAGTTTTCCCTAGTCTATAGTCCTACACCAAGCCCCAATTTGTATCTTAGAACTAATCACTCAATCAAATCATAGGAAATCTTCTCTCCCTTTTCACTAATGATGGTATCCTCTACACATCCTTGAGCCACTCTATCAATCTTTGAATCACTTTCTATTTTTTCTTCCTAGTTTACTACATTTTCCCTCTATCTACCCTTAATAGATTCACTCCTACATAGTGTGTATTTTCCTTTTCATCTTTGAATTCATCCTTTTAGCAAATTTTCCTAAAACTAGAGCATAGTCCCTGTTTTCCCAACACATTCATCATTTGTCCAATGTATTCACTTAACCTATGGCAGATTCACTTATCCTAAACCTATTCGCCTTTTCTATCATAAATTCACCTTTTTCTTGGTGAATTTTCTCATTCATGGTTCATTCACATTGTTTTTCATGTGTTCAACTTTTTGGCTATAAATTCACTCAAAAACTTTGCATTCACCTAGTATGTTGTGTATTCACCTAATCGATAGTGGATTCACCTAATTGGTAGTGGATTTGTTAGAAACCAATATCAAACATGCAAACCAAAAAACCTTCCACATAAGAGAAAATCAGAAAAAAGCAAAGCTATTGCAAAAAGATGTGCAAAATATTATTATTCAGGAATTCATAATTACATGAGATGATTTTCTTTATAAAAGAAAGGTATGCATAACCCTAATCTTATCTTGAGCAACAAGATAGCTCAACAAGATAAGGATGACAATAATTAACCTATGAATTAAAATATACCTAAGTTATGCAAGTGTAATTAAATATTAATTACACTAACACCCCCCCATAAGTGCAACTTAGGGAGACTAACAAAGCATGCACCTAAAACTAAGATGAATGCAAAAAAACATGAATGGGTCCTGGCAACAAGGCTTGATCAGGTACCCATGTACAAATGCAATAATGAGGTAGAGAAGGAAAACCCAGTGGGACAAAACCCCCCTACAATGAGATGATTGTTGCAAAGAAGCATTGGAAGAACATTGTGGAATAACATTGGAACCGCAATCTGACAAGCAAGGAAAGATACTTTTGTCTAGACAAGAAACCAAATGAGAGTCACTGAAGGACTCAAGCGGAATCATAATAATGTGACAGTAGACTCAATGCCACGGAACACTAGAAAACTCACAAACTGAAACAACCCTGGAATCCATAAAGCAACAGTAGATGAAATGATGACAGAATCTGGAAACTGTGTATCTCGATGTCGATGCTAAACTAAGACTAAAACTCTTCCATGGGAACAAGTACCATAAATACTCTAGAACATTAACCATAAAAACATGGCCCTTAAACTGAGATGGATCTGAACCAATGCGGATCAATAACCATAAACTCTCAATCTAAAGTGTGAACCAATGAATCTGATATGTGTCAAGCTAAGACAAGATGAGGCCAAAAGAAAACTAAGAAACCAAATATAACCCATGCGAGTTGTCAACAAATCAAGATGGAGATCAAAGTGCATGCACACTCTAATCAGATTATTATGCAAGAAACTCCCCTGATGGAACTTTATCTCAGTTCATTTATTACAATAACCCAATGATTGTAAAAGGAGAGAATGCTATATATGCATAAACAAAAAATAAAAATAGACCTCAGATCTGTGTAGTCTCCTGGAGTGAAAACAGCAACATGCGACTTCTGAGGCTGAAAAAGACATCAAAAATGCAAAACCAAAAAATCACACCTGCACCATTGTATAGATCTTGGAACCCACTTTTTGATGATATCTTGTTTGCAAAAAAATGTCGTATGCAAAATTTAGACCCGTTTCTATGAAAGTGCTCCATAGAGGCCTAATAAGCCCTTCTGCAACCCTCAAGGGCTAAAAAATTAAAGCCCCTGGTCACCTAGGAGGACCGGGGGGTTGGCAGCAGGGTCAGGAACCGAAGCTCCTGGTCACTCATGTGACCACTGTAGGAGCTGGATCGGCACTGAAGGAGGCTGGGTGGAGCTGCCGGTCCTCCTAAGGACCACCCGCAACAGTTGGAAGCCTGTGGGGGCTTAAGGTACCCGGTGGCGGAGTGGCAGAGGATGGGAGAGTCACCGGTGGCCGTCAAGTGGCTGGTGGCCGTCGGGCAGTCAGGTGGTGGCGGATGCCATTTAAATGGGAGGCACAGAAAAACTTCCAATTTTTTTATTTTTTTATATTTTTTTGAAATTTTTTCATACTATGAACCTCAGAATGCATGCCTTGGGGCCGTATGGCCCTTGGGCAAAAAAAATTTGCCTCCCCAATCGACTGTGTCCAAAATGGACAAACTTCATATGAAAATAGCAGTTTTTGGGCACTACGAATCCAACAGCGAGGTCCGTTTTGGCCCCAAATGCCCAAAAAATTAGGCGATCCCCAGATCTCTCAAAAAAATCACTGAACTTGAAACCCTCACAGATTTCTTCAATGATGACCAAAATCAATGAAATAAAATCCATTTATGACATTTTCCAGTTCTCTGAATCCAATGGAAAACCTCGATCTAATCCAAGACGTTGCATGAATATGCTCAAGGAATGAAACCCTTGAGGAACCTCGAACATGCTTTGCATTGAAATTCTCCAAAATATTGAGAAGGGGCTACAAAATCAAGGCTCTGATACCATGTTAGAAACCAAGATCATACATGCAAACCAAAAACCTTCCACATAAGAGAAATCAGAAAAAAGCAAAGCTATTGCAAAAATATGTGCAAAATATTATTATTCAAGAATTCATAATTATATGAGATGATTTTATTTATAAAAGCAAGGAATGCATAACCCTAATCTTATCTTGAGCAACAAGATAGCTCAACAAGATAAGGATGACAATAATTAACCTAGGAATTAAAATATACCTAAGTAAAGTTATGCAAGTGTAATTAAATATTAATTACACTAACATGTAGAAGTTGAAAAACCAACTTCACAGTCCCCAAAAATCACCTGCAAGAAATCACCTATCACATGCAACAGATATTTACAACAAAAAGAAGAGATGTTTTTTAAACCCTCAGAGCTAATATGTGCAAGCAAAAAACCAGAATCATGATTATTGAAAGTAATTGTTTTACAAATAATACAAAATCCTTCAAAAAAACAATCATGCAAAAAAGCAAGACATGCACAACCCTAATCTTATATTGAGCAAAAACACAGCTCAACTAGATAAGGATTATAATTATCCTAGGAATTAAAAAATGCCTACGTAAACTTATGCTAGCAAGATAGGATTAGGGTTATGCATACTTTGCTTTTATAAAGCAAATCATCTCATGTAATTATGAATTCCTGAATAATAATATTTTGCACATCTTTTTGCATTAACTTTGTTTTTTTTTATTTTCTCTTCTGTGGAAGGTTTTTTGGTTTGCATGTCTGATCTTGGTTTCTAACATGGTATCAGAGCCTTGATTTTACAGCCCCTTTGTCAGCTTTTTTGGAGAATTTCAATGCAAAGCATGTTCGGGGTTCCTCAAGGGTTTCATTCCCTGAGTATATTTATTGTGCATCTTGGATCAATTTGGGGTTTTCCATTGGATTCAAAGCGCTTGAAAAGGTCAGAAATGGCTTTTATTTCATTCATTTTGGCCATCATTGAAGGAATATGTGAGGGTTTCAAGCTCGGTGATTTTTTTGAGAGATCTGGGGGTTGCCTAATTTTCAAAGTATTTTGGGCTCAAACGGACCTCGTTGTTGGGTTCGCAGCACCCAAAAATTTCTATTTTCATATAAAATTTGTCCATTTTGGACACTATCGACTAGGGAGGCAAAAACAATTTCCCAAGGGCTGTAGGGCCCCAAGGCACATTTTTCAAGGCACCTTTTTCAAAAAAAATCAAAAAAAATAGCACAAAGTTTGCGCGGCTAGTACAAATGGAGACCGTTGCTCGTTCGCCACCTGACGGCCTCCCACCGACCACTGTCGGACCACTGCCACCGGCGGCTTTTTTTGCAACACCACCAACTTCGACTCAGCCCCCAGAAGCTAGCCCTTGGTCCTATCTGGGTCCGGGAGCTCACACTCCAGCCCCCCGCCATCCGCAGCACCTACCCCGGTCACGTGGGTGACCAGGGGCTCAACCCCAGGTGCTTTCTGCCAGCCCCCTGGTCCACCCAAGTGACCAAGGGCTTTAATTTTTTAGCCCCTAAGGGTTGCAAAGGACCTTATTAGGCAGTTTTTTAGCACATTCACATAATCAGGCATAACTTTTGCATACGTCATTTTTTTGCAAACAAGATATCATCATAAAGTTGTTTCTGAGATCTACGCAATGGTGCAGGTGTGATTTTTTGGTTTTGCATTTTTTATGTTTTTTTCAGCCTCAGAAGTCGCATGTTGTTGTTTTCACTCCATGAGACATATCTTTTGACTTGTTTATCCATTTTTCACCATTTTTGTGGCATTGGAAAGCTGGTTCAGCCTCTAAACAGATCTGAGGTCTATTTTTGTTTTTTGTTTATACATGTTTTCATTCTCTACTTTTACAATCATTGGGTTATTGTAATAAATGAACTGAGATAAAGTTCCATTAGGGTGGTTTCTTGCATAATAATCTAATTAGAGTGTGCATGCACTTTGATCTCCATCTTGATTTGATGATAGCTCTCATGGGTTATATCCGGTTTCTTAGTTTATTTTTTGCCACATCTTGTCTTTAGCTTGACACATATCAGATTCACATTGGTTCACACTTTAGATTGGGAGTCTATGGTTATTGATCCGCATTGGTTCAAATCCTTCTCAGTTTGAGGGCCATGTTTTTATGGTTAATGTTCCATATTTTTTATGGTACTTGTTCCCATGGAAGAGTTTTAGTCTTAGTTTGGCATCAGCATCAAGATACACAGTTTCCAGATTCTATCATCATTTCATCTATTGTTGCTTCATAGATTCTAAGGTTGTTCTAGTTTGTGATTTTTTCAGTGTTTCGTGGCATCGGGTCTGCTATCGCATTATTATGATTTTGCTTTGGTTTCTTGTAGACATAAGTATCTTTCCTTGCTTGTCGGATTATGGTTCCAGTGTTACTCCATGGTGTTCTTCCAGTGCTTCTTTGTACCAGTCATCTCATTGTAGGGGGGTTTTGTCCCACTGGTTTTTCCTTCTCTACCTCATTATTGCATTTGTACATGGGTACTTGATCAGGCCTTGTTGTCGGGACCCATTCATGCTTTCTTGCATTCATCTTAGTTTTAGGTGCATGCTTTGTTAGTCTCCCTAAGTCTCACTTATGGGGGGGTGTTAGTGTAATTAATATTTAATTACACTAACATGATTCACCTAATCACAATAGGAAAATCCATTGCATGTGTTTTTCTAACCCCCTATTTATTGCACCTAGGACTATCCCAACCCAACTTTGAACTTGCATACCTAAATTCTTATTCCTACTCTTTGTGCCTATCCCCTCACTGGATCTACTTGATGTTCCATGCATGGCATGTTATCCATCTTCACTATGCTCCTCTTTCACCCTCCTCACCAAATCACTATTCATTAGGGTTAAAATGAATAGTAATTTACCCCTAATCACTATTTATTTACCCCCTTATCACCTTTCCTACTCCCATTTTTCATTTCAAATCTATTTTCTTCCTTTTACTTTTTGAGCATCCTCATTTTTCATCCTATATATGAGTTTCCATCCTTTTATTCTTTTAAGAGGTCATCTAAGTCCCATTTTTCTCACCTACCCTCTCAAAGGAGCATCACCATCCTAGATACTTTATGTTATCATGTTCACATTAGGGCATCCATTTTTCCCTCATTTTTCTTTGTGTGGGTTATATTTTTATTTTCTTTGAAATAGAGTTATTCTAATGCCATTACAAAGATGGGAAAAATGTAGACACCTAAAATTGACCATTATATTTGGTCAATTTTGCCCCTAATTCATATTTCCAATCCATCATATTAATTAAGTAATGTCTTATTTATTTAATTAATATTATTTATTTATCTTGTTAACCTAAACCTATTTATCCCACTCTTCTAATGTCCTAGCCTAGCCTAATATAAATAATTGATTTTAATTATTTATCTTAGAGCTATTACCCCCCACCCCATTCTCTCCTAAAAAATAAATTAACCAATTTTATTTAATTTATTTTCTCCAACATATCATATCCTCGAACTTTTTTATTAGCCTTAAACCTACCTTCTAATATTCATCTAATCACCCCCTTAAGCATGTGCACACACTTAATCAAGGATTAAGTGGGGGGTCAACTCTTTTTATTTATTTCACTACCCACCTCAAGTCCCTTCATTCATAAATTTTACCCATTTTTGAAGGGACCACCACATGGGTCTACCTTCCAAAAGTACACAAAAGGAATTTTAAATTCCTTTTCTTTTTTATCCCCCTCCCTTTGGAGTGTGAGGCCAAGGCTTCCCTTAATGAAAAATATTTCATGGTGTTCTATGTACATCGTTTCTCGTCTCAACTCCTCTCATGGTAACACTTTCCACCATCTCATGAGTTGAGAGATCACATTCATCCTCCACATTTGATCTCCATCTTTCAATCTCCACCCTCCATCCAATTCCATCCAAATCTATATAATCCAACACTTAACCATTTACAAAGGATCTCACTCATTTTAATTGGAGCATAGCTATGCTACTGAATTTTTTATGTGAGCACATATTGAATCAAATATCATGGGAAAATCTACACAACATGAAGTTTGACATAGTTTTATTTCATGGAATTATGTGATGTTGAATATCTTCTCTTTCCTAATATGAGTGTTTTCTTGGTTTTCATGTTTGTTTGGTCTTAAAAGAACTAGATCATTCACATTTGCATGGTTTTCATGCACACAAATATAATGTGAAAAATTTAATCAAATCTACATATTTAATATACTAATCTTAAATTTCATGTCAATTATTATATTTGAGGCATTCTAGGGTGAATTGTAATGACATGAGTTTGTTAACAAAAACTCTTATCTTTTACCTTAAATATGATAGCCATTTGCACATCAAAGTATTAAATTCAATAATAAACATAAAACTAATATTTAATAATAAATCTAAATATATAAAATACAAATTTCATTTTTTTTTCTCTTGAGGCAAGATAAATAAATAAATAAAATATTTTTGTTGGTTCCCATGACCATGATTTAGTGAAGAAAAAGGAAAAAAGATAATAAAAAGATTATAGAGGAGTGAAAATTTTAGAAAAATATTTAGAATTGTCATTATTAAAATTATAGTATAATTATATTATATTGTTCTTTGTTTCTTTTTATTAGAATTGCAAGTTAAGATTTAAATTGATTTTTTTTTCTTATAATGATTTAATAAATGTATTAAGAAAAAAAATTTGTAAAAATATTAATTTTAAAAAGAAATAAAATAGTTCTATATTTTTTATCTATTTAATTATCTAATAATATAAATAATTTATTATAATTGTAAATATTAAATACATCTATTTGACACTTTTCCTTATTAATCTGTTATTATTTACTTTTATTTTTTTCCCAAATTATGACTAAAAGTTAAACCTATGAATCATATGTATAGATTTATTCAAGTGCTTTGCATATTCACCAATACTTTTTGCTATGTTGTGGAAGAATAAATATGTGGTTTTACCTATGTTGAGTTACATCAAAGTTTAATATAAAATTTGTAATGTGTGTATGGGCATAAGTACATATGCATACATATACAAATATATGTAATCTTAGTTTATAAATTTAAATATTAGTTTTCATTATTAGTTACTATTTATAATATAATTATATTTTTATTTTTTTTATGTGATTTAAATCATTATATTTTAGTATTTATACTTCACATTATATCTTTAAATTAATTTATACTTTTGTATCTATTTATCTAATTAACCTTAAAACTATACACACACATAATTACACAATCTAAAGCTTTATATATATGTATGCACACATATATATACGTGTATATATGTACATATATGTATATATGAATATATATGTATATACATGCATGCATGTATGTATGTATGTATGTATGTATGTATGTATATGTATTTGTATATGTATAAATAGATGAATGTATATGTATATGTATATGTATATGTATATGTATATCTAAAGTTTTCTAGGTGAATTAGGTAAATGAGTACAATATAATTATAAATTAATTTAAAGATATAATGTTGGGGATTGATGGACCATAATAGAATGGATTAGATAAAATAATATAAAAAAATGATAGCATTAATGAGGAGAAGTAATGCTTAACTTATAACTTTATTTATCTAATTAACCTAAGAAATATTGTGTGTGTATATGTATGTGTGTGTATGTGTGTGTATGTATGTGTTTGTATAAAATATGTATGTGTATGTATGTATATCTAATTAACTTAAAAAATATTATATGTATGTATACATGTATATATGTGTGTATGCATTATATATATGTATGTGTATGTTTATATATACATATATATAGTGTACATTTATATTAAAAATATAAATATTTAATCTGGGGTATAGATGGATCAGCTTCAGGCAAATTCACCACCAATAATTCCCTGTCAAAAAATTCACTCTTGGAAAATTCATCGCCATGACAAATAAAATAAAATATATTAAAAAATGTTCTATTTTTATTATCATAAATCAAATTTTCTAATTGTATATGAATTATCCAAGCAGTGAATTGCTAGTGGTGAATTTTTATGAGGTGAATTTGTCATGGCAGTGAATTGTTGGCGGTGAATTTTTATGAGGTGAATTTTTCATGGCAGTGAATTGTTGGCAGTGAATTTTCCTATGGAGAATTGTTGGCAAGGATCATAATAGAATGGATTACATAAGATAATATCAAAAAATAAATATAATTGCATTATTAATAGAAATTAATAAGGAGAAAGGAAAATTTATAACTCTATATATCTAATTGACCTAAAAAATCATATGCTTGTATAATGAATATCATACATCTAGATTAAAAATATAAACATATAATACTCCTCTCCATAGGAAAAGGTGAAAAAAAAGAGAAAAAGATATAGAGTTGTCATTAATAAAAATAATAGTAATAGTATAGTTAAATGGGATTTTTCTTTGTTTATTTCATTAAAATTATAACTTATATATAGATTGAAATATTTTATTTTTTATAATGATTTGATAAGTCTATTTAAAAGAGACATTTGTAAATAAATTAGTTTTAAAATAAAATCTAAAATAATTTTGTGTCTTATTTCATGTATTTAATTGTCTAATTATATACATAAAATATAGAAAATATATTTTACTAAAATTATAGATAAAAAAATATTTTATTTAGATCAAAAATATTTTAAATACATTTATGTAAAAATACTAACAATAAAAAATATCTCTCAATTTCCTAATAGATGTATTTAAATATTTATATTAATCATAATTTTAATTTAACACTTTTTCCATTAATTTGATATTATTTATTTTTATCCCAAATTTAACCCATAAGTTGAACCTATCAATCATATGTATATATTCATTATGAAATGCTTTCAATATTCAGCCATACTTTTTTTTGCACTATTGTTGTGGAAGAATAAAGATGTGATTTTACTTTATTGAAAGCAGTGTCAGCAGGATTATGGCTTTAGTTCCTTTTGCTTTTCCTTTATTTTGTACCATGATCAGGTCCCACATTCAACATAACAAGAATCAAACATCTCTTTTTGGATTGATTTCCAACAATCTGTTCTGTGCAAGGGGGAAGCAATATCAATTTGCATATTTAGTGGGCAAAGGAAAACTACTTTACTTATCGAAATGTGTCCCAAAGACTACTGGACCGTCTGCCCAAGAACACAATTAATCGTTCTGCCCCTCTTTCTACTCTATATTGGATCTTGAAGGGTCACGAAGCAAATGCAAAAAGTTTTCCACAGTAGAAAGTTTTACAGATCATATGGGCTTTCCTGACGTTTGTTGCGTGGGATATGGTAAAGAGTTACAGAAGAGGGTATTATTATCTTGTTCATGGCGACTATCTTGTTCTCAGTGGTCTGACTATACAAATTCTAGAACAGCAAAATCTTATTCTCTTCGGGCAACCTACAGAAAAGGAGTTAAAAATGCACTGGCCGGGCTGTTCATTTCATCTAGTGCGGTTCTGTTGGTGAGGATTGTATGCCTTGTGCCATACTCAAACTGCACGGTTTAATATGGTAAGATCACTCATTACCTCAAAGTCCCAAGATTTTGAGAATGGTTTCTTGAAGATAAGAAAATGAACGTCACAGAGTTATTTCTGAATTTTCTTAAGCAGATGGGGAGAAGTTGGTGGAGATGGCTGTCAGTTGCCTGGGAGGTACCCTAGCTTGTAGTGTCTAACAATTGCCTGATATATTACCAAAGTGCTGCAGGAGATGGAAATAGCATCTTGACGAACGCCTCAGGGAAGAGAAGATCAGAATAGCAGTTGAATTAGCAGCAATGCTCAACTCACAGACGGAATGGTGGAGTGTAGGTGTAGCGAGAGAGGCATGTATGAATCACCACTTGTAGAATAAATTCTGAAGATCTTGAAGCACAAGGGAGCTTTAGAGCTAAAAGCTTGGGGATTCTGACTGCTCGAGAAGGTTTTAGATGAGAAACTGAAACACAAAAGCATTTAATGGAAGAATTGAGGCTCTCAGGTTTTGGTTAAAAGGTTGTAAATGAGATATGGAGGTACAAGGGCATTTTGGAGCTGAAATGCTGAATTTCAAAGGCATTTTTTTGCCTTTCAAAAGTTGAAATTGAAAGATTTGAAGGAATTGTAATTAATTTATTGATAGAATGAGTTTTCTGAACTTTTTAGATTCTTACAAACCTTTCTTGCATGGTAATCATTATCAAGGGAGAAGAATTTTTTTAGCATATGCTATGCTTTATATTATAATGGTGATTTAAATTGTATGTCCAGGTTTTTTTTTCTTATGTTTTCAGTTCATGGCAATGAAGTTGTCTTTATCAATGGTGCATTTTTTGTGGAAGTTAGTAAATGTCATTATTCTACTTTAACTTTATTATCATTTATTCATAAAAATCAATTCCTATTCTTAAATCTATTATTTATTGACTTGATTTAGGTCTATGATTGTAGAATTGAATCATATTACTTTTAACAACATTGAGTAGTAATGAATCTATATGGTTTGATTTATTACATCATGCTAAACTATCAATTTCTTTCATTATTTGGATAAAATTTTATGAAACATTTTTATTACAATGTTGATCGTAAGCTATCTATTAAACAAATTTTGAACATAAGCCTTGATTAAGGATTCTAAAATGACATTTTGAGCTTTGGCTACTCATTCAAAGTCTTTATTATAGGATGGGGAGCTTTAATGTATATATTTATTGATAGTTTGCATGCAATCTTCAAAGAAAGAGATATTTAGTCTCATCATTCATTTTTATATCTAGGAGCTGGTGTATGTAAATGTGAATGTTCTTTAATAATAGATCATAGTTTATATAAATGCATTTTAAGTACTTTCACTTATATTGACGCCATTGTCATATTTGAATAATAGGGTTGATTAGGACGTGGATGATCATCATGAACATATAAAGCCAAAATGATATAGAGAATTCACTAATTTAGAGGAGCCTCCTCATGTTTTATTGAAATAACTTTTTGAACACAATCTTATTACTTTACCTCTAATTAAGTGAATAGATATGTCTAAGCTTATACCACATAGGGTTAAATTTTATTTTATTTTATCATGGCATACATGGGTATTATATGAATAGACACAACAAACTCCAACATAAATTTCAAGATCTTATCAATAGAGATGATACAAGTTGAGAATATTCATGACCATACATTTATTTCACTTGATGGGGCTAATAATATAAAATGAATAATGATGATTCTTTTAATGTTAATTAGCCTATTGGTTTTTCTAATCGCAGTACATCATAGTGAGGTTACATATGATACAAAACAAGAATAAAATGGTATAATGTATCTAAGCTAGTTCTTTCCAACCCCACATCACACTTTTTTTCATGAGAACGCACTTATTGATGGCATGGATAGTTCCATAGGCATCATAGATTTTAGCAATATATTTTTAAAGCATATTATAGATGCACTCCACGGTGGATGACTTCATTGGTTAGGTATCGTCACTTATTTCCCTTACAACTTGGTAAATTTTGTGTTTTTCCTTTCATTTCTTGGTTTTATGTTTAGGTTATTTTCTTATAATGATTTTATGAGCCTATTAAAAAAAGTATTAGTAAATAAATTAGTTTCAAAATAAAATAAAATAATTTTGTGTCTTATTTCATGTATTTAATTATCTAATTATATGCATAAGGTATAGAATATATATTTTAGTAAAACTATAGATAATATGTATATATATATATAATTAAAATTGTAGATAAAAAATATCTTAAATACATTTATCTAAAAAATACTAACACTAAACAAGGTTGTGGAGAGACGGCGACTATAGACACCCTATCTGTGTTGGCAAGCGAGCAGGAGTTTCTTTTGATCACCTTGGAGATTCCTCTGGGCTTGGCAAGGCGTTGACAGCTGGAAATGCCTTTTGAAAGGTGGCTTGTTTCATTGTTTCTCCCTCGAACGTGTGATTTGAGGTGGTTGGGTCATGTCTTTCTCATGCAAAATTGACAAGATGTTGTAAGCCTTAATGATGCCATCATTTCAAAACATATGAAGTGGCCTAGGAGGACTCATTTTAATTTCCCAACCTATTGAAAGGACCACTCCCCACACATAAGTGTACTCATTCGAGTATGTGTAGGATCATCATGGAAAAAATAGGCCCTTAAGTGGCAAAAAAATCACAAAAATCAGAGTTAGGCAACTTGACATAAAAATTTGAATAAGTTATATATATTATTTCAAAAATATGTAAGAATAGAATTTTTAGAAAATTCAATTTAGTTTCTAAACTACTAGGTTTGTTTAAAAAATAAAAAATCTATTTGGTGAAAATTTGAAATTTCAACAATGCGAGTACTTAAATTTTAGGGAAAAAATAAGTAGGTGTCTGCACCACCCTAATCACAATAAAATGATAATATTTTTTTATAATATTTTAGATATAAGTAGAGGACTCATGTCCCGATGTGATACATATTTTTTTGTAATATTTTTCCAAGTAAATAATTAATTATGAATTTTATTACAACTTTTAAAAATATAAAAAACTCATGTAATCTGACCATCTTAACTTAGTCAAAACTTCACGAAATTCAATTTTTCTTTTTTTAATCCTATAGTATGCAAAGCATAGAATGTGACGCATGTTTTGGATTCAAAAAATGTGATACTATTTGAAAGCTATAGATGTTTTTCAATCAGTCTATCAATCAGGACTTTAGTCGTAATTTGAATAGAAAATGAATAATTACTTATTAAATTCAAAGTAAAGCATAATTTATATTGGTGGAAATTTGAGAATCTCCTTTAAAAACCCTTTTCGTTTCATCAATTTTGGGTAAAAAAAAGTTGTCAACCACATACCCATCATATTGCCACTTTTTGGCCCATCATGATCCTACACATACCCATTCACCGGTGTGACGGCGACCTCGGCACACTCAATCGATTGCATGGATGGCATGTAGGAAATGTACAAAATAATAAAGGAGGATTTTTTGTGGTTTATTCCTCATTCTCAGCCAAAGGGATTATTTTCTTGTATTATGAAAGGAAATTTTCTATTCCTTTATTGTAATTTATGATTTCACCATGGATTTGCCAAAAAAATTACTTCTAACCCCATATAACTATCCTAAATGGAAACCAAAAATGGGGATGTTACTGTTAAAATTAAAGTTGCAAAGAATCACATTTGGCACAAATCCAAAACCCACGGGAGTTGCAGAAAGAAGAAAATGGCTTGATAGAAGGGATGAAGCTCTTGGTACTCTTCATTTGTCTGTTTCTCCATATCTTACATATAATGTTTCATATTGCACACATCTTAATCAAATTTGGACTACTTTAGAGGGTCTCTTTGGTAAGCCAAATAAAATTAGGAAATTTAAGTTGTAGAATGAACTAATGAGTCTTAATCCTTTAGATTTTGATAGATTCCAGGACTTCATTTCTAAGCTCAATTATCTTATATTGAAGTTATCTAATTGTGGGGTCACTAAAGAGGATGGACAGTTGATTCTTTCTATTCTTGTTAAGCTCGGTCCTAATTATTTAGTGTTTGTTTCTATATTTTATGCTACAATCAATGCCCTTCGCAATGCATGCAAAATGCCTTCTCTTGATGAATTTACAACTCAACTCACAAAGGAACAAGCAAAGTTGGCACACATGGGAACATTGAAGTCTTCACAAATTCATGATCTTCTTGAAAAAGATTCAAAGGCTTCAAGTGGAAAAGGTAAGAAGTAGATTAAGGAACCCAATTCTAATGAGCAAGTTAAATATTCACCTTCACATAGCACTCCTGAGTCCACTTCCTCTTCAAAAGAGGGCTCATCCAAAAAGAAGTTCAAATGTGCATATTATAAGGATAGGACATGATGAGCATAGATGTTATAATAAGAAGACTAATGAATTCACACACCTTCACAAGAATAACATACAACTTCCCTCATCAGTGTCTTCTTCTTCTTTCACATCTCAATTGACAGCATCTTCATCATCTCAGTCAAAGAATACAGGATCTACAATTGGGCTACATAAAATGAAAGTACAAGTACAAGCACTATTGGCCCCTACAAGTCCTGAATCTAATAGATGGCTTCTTGATTCAAGGGCATCTCATCATATGGCATTATCTATGGGAATTTTCTCTTCTTTTGACCCTTGTAGTTCACCTCATATTTTGATGGGTAACAATACATATATGAGGGTAAGTGGGAAGGATTCTATTGACATGGGAGAGGGTAGTTTTAATAATGTACTTTGTGTTCCTTCTTTTTCCTATAGTCTCCTTTTTGTTTATCAAATTACCCATGATGGTAAAGGTAAAACAATTGAGTTCACTCCTAATAGAGTGTACATAAGGGACTTGGAGACTAGAGATATCATTTCTATCAGGATGGTTGATCATTCATCTTGTTTGTATTCCTTTTTACATTATGCTTCAAAAGAAGATAATGTTCCTTTGACTGCATATCACACTCCTTCATCGAGTGTGAATCATGTTTGTGAGGAGAAGTTTGGTCATTTAAACCTTGGTATTCTAGAGACTAGTGTTGAGCTTCCTACTCCTCCACCTCCTTTTTTTTCAGCCATTAGTTCTTCTATTCAACAAGATGATAATATTTTTTCTAATCTTGCTTTGTGGGATGAGTATTTGATAGGGATTTCTAACCTTTTTTTTTTTTGGAAAAAGGAAAAATGCATGTATATATTTATATATATTCATAAGAAATTTACAAAAGTGCTTGATATATAATGACTTATTAGTTAAATTCATCCCTTATCACCACTTATTTTGACTAAAATATAAGTGTATATAAAATGAAGCCATTAACCCAAAAAACCTAGCTTATTACAAACTGTTTCTCCTAGAATATTGACTACAAAACCCCATATTATCAACAAAACAGACTTCAAGAACCCAAAATGGTAGCTCTAAAAATCCACATTGTCAACAAAATCAAACTTTAAGAAAACATTATTCTTCCATTTGGTCCACTGAAACCTCATTTTATTCCAACAGACAGACCGTCAATCAACAGTTTTCTTATCAGGTTGTCGCTGGAACAACTTCAAACATTGCATCGATATGAAAATTTCCTACCAATTATCACATTACTGTTCAAACAATACACAATGCATTGGTCTATCGGCAAGAACTTCTTTCATCATACTGCATACACCACCGAGTCCACCATCGCCCCATTGGTGAAACCCCAAATAAACTCCCACCAAACCGAACAAGTCCCGTTGAAGAACACTTCGCACATTGAAGGACGCATCAGACCATTGGGGAGACTCAAGATAGAGACCCACTGGTGAAGCATACAACCTTCGAATAGTACCGCCGAACTCACAAGTTGTTGGGCCATCATGGAGACTATCGGCCAAGTTCAAGTGACAAGCAATGGTCCCGCTAACAACAAGCACCATCAAGCCATAAATAGGATAGGCAACCTCATTCTGATGATGAAAGAACCTCATGTTGATGCACTCCATCCTTACCAACACCATCAGTATGTCATTGGGACATGGGGAACATTACACCAATATATCTGTAGACATCTAAATTTAATCACTTCCATATGATTAAATTTGCTACCTTTCTGTCTATCATATTAATATTAATTTATTAAATTAATATTACACCTTTCCCTCACATTGGTAAAGTATTTAACTTAATAATTAAATGCTTTATCTTTCACCTTTTTCCTCTCTAAATTAAATAAATACACTAATTTATTTAATTTAGTCATTTTTCCCCTTTTGATTTTAAATCAATTTAAAATTCTTCATTTCTCTCTCCTTGTCACATCCTCCATAACCTTGCCCTAATCTGAATTAATTAATTCATGATTATGATGTGCATTCTCTTAATCAGAGATTAATGTCACATCCTCCTACATTTGCCACTTGCCTCTAATCTTCCATTAATTAGCCTAATCCAATGTTTGCACAACCTTAACCAAGGTCATTAGCTATTTCTAGCACCACTTTTTGGTCAATACTTCCATTTTTCCTTTTTAGATGTTGACTCTCCTTCCCATGAGAATTTTTAATTCTCATTTATTTATCCCATGTCTCTCTCCTCCCTATGTGAATTTTTAATTCACATTCCATTCTTCCAAGGCTTCTAGAACCTTGGACTTGTCACAATCTCCACATGTGACCAAGTCCCACCTTTTTGGAGCCCACCTTTTACCCTCTAGATCATCCTAGGAATGTGAATTTTTAATTCACATTTATATCCCCAACCACCTTTCATTTTCCCATGTAGATTTTTGAGGATTTCCAAAATTCCTCAAATGTCTCTTTCACCCCCACTTGGGGACAAGAAATCCCTTTTTTGTGGAAATCTCCTCACCCCCCAAGGTGCATGTCATTTTCCACCTCATGTACCTCCTTGACAACTCATCTCCACCTCATATCCACTTGTCCACTTCACCCTCCACATGTCAAGATGTGAGGGCTTGTGGGTTCCCAACCCACCATAGCCCTTCATCTTGGCCTTGTTGGATGCATCTCAACCGTTGAATTCTCTAGAGAATTCAAATTCTCCTATAAATACCCCCTCCTCAAGGGCATTTTCAACACTTTGCATTTTGAGCAACTACATGCTGCCCATTTGCTTCCCCAAACACTTTGCATTTTGAGCAACTACATGCTGCCCATTTGCTTCCCCAAACACTTTGCATTTTGATAACTACATGCTGTCCATTTGAATCCTCAAGCCTTTTCAATCATTTAACCATCTTTGTTAATCATTTTGCATATTGAAGCTTGAATTTTAGTATCTCAATCCATCATCTAAGGAGCACACAATCAATTCCAAGCAATGGCCAATCAAGGAGAAATTAACAGCAAGGAAGGTGAAATCGTTTGTGTTTTATTTAGTCCATTTTCCTTATTGTTTATCACTCTTTTGGCTAATCTTGAGGTGTCTTTGGTATTTTATCACTTGCATTTTAAGTTGTTTTTCACATTTAGAGTAGGATAAATATCAAGGTATACAATATCAATGTGTCACCGATAGGAGATCCTCACGCCGATGAAACCCAAATCACTAAGTCGTTGAAGGTCAAAACTGAAGAACTTCTAGTCAGGGGTTGTGGAGTTATAAAAACCTGTAACTTTCTAACATATATCTACCAAGACCACCAATGTAACTCCATTGCTACATCACTAAATTGGGCAGTTATGGAACTTGTGAACCCCACGACATTGGTTAGGAGAACTTAGAACCTTGTGACTCCTCACAACCTTTGCCCTTATTTGAAACAAAAACACAAAGCCTTACCATTGGCACGCTAGGGGGACTATCTTTCAAGTCTCGGTGATAAAGCACAGTCACAATGATGAAGTACTAATCAGTCGATGAGATACCACAGCCAAGCCAGCTCCAACTATCGCTTTCTACTTGTCATCTCAAGTCCAACCACAAACATCATTCCATTGGGGAGACCAAGTTGAACATCTCAGCGAAGACCTCCAATCGCATCAATGAAGGAACATTATCATCCTATCATTGGGACATGACTCACAATCCCACCAATAGAGTAAACTCCTTCCGATAAAACAAGTCATTAACACCAAACTGTCGGGTTGTTGTGGGGACAACCTTTAGAGTCTCACCGACCAATAAATGTCTCAGTAATGAAGACTCATCATATCATCATCGGGGTGGAGAACAAGGTCCCACTGATAGAGCACAGTCCTACTGATCAAAAGAAGAAAAGAAGACAATGCAAGGGAGCCACCTATGGGAATTGTGCATGAGAGACTAGAGGAACGAAGACATAATGAGAAAACTAAGGAGCGGAGACAATTATTGGTTCAACATGAACATGCTCGAGCATAGTCAACAATTCATTGGTTCGTCTCTTAATAGCATCTGCCAAATCTTCACCAACCACCACCTCGTTCTATCCAAAGCCAACTATAGATAAGGAAAGCCCCTCCCGCCTGCGGGAATTGTGCATGAGAGACTGGAGGAATAGAGACATGACGAGCAAACTAAGGAGCTGAGACAATTATTGGTTCAACATGCACATGCTCGAGCAGAGTTAGTAGTGCATTGGTTTGTCTATTGATAGCATCCGCCAAATCTTCACCAACCGCCACCCTATGTCTATCCAAAGCCAACTGTAGATAACGAAAGCTCCTCATTTCCAAAGTACTCCATTCTTCTTTTGTTGCAAAATTTGCAAATCTTAATCTCCCCTTCATCTTCTGAAGAATACTAATGTTGCAGATAGATTAGGACTCTTATGATTATGGCATTCAACTTTGATTAGACTCCCATTATTTAATGAATGCCTCCCCTATAAGCCTGTAACTAAATTATTAAAATTATTTTTCACCCAAAGACAGAAAATCAAGCTCGTACTTTCTAAACTCATAGCATATTGCCTAAATTTTCAAGATTTCTGATTTCTTGTAAATCAGGAAAGGCTTTTAGTTCATCATTTTTCCAATATAGTTAACTTTATTTTTTGACACCCCATATTTGCTAAATAAATTGCAAGCTTGTTCCCCTCACGATATGTGTGTGAGATCTAGAATAGTTCAAACTCATCCATTAGTTTCCACACCTTTTCTAAAATATACCTTAGATGCCAATTATGGCATTGTCTTTCCTTGCACATGTTTACAATTACTAGTGAAGCTCCTTCAATGTGAATATTATAGATTTGAAGTTGTCTTGCTAACCAAAGATCATAAAGAATGGCCATTGACTCTGCCATATTGTTGGTTCCCAGAGGTATAAGAATTCATCTAGTTGCTTTCAATTTTCCCCAAGAGTCTCTAATGCAAACACCTACCCTTGAAGAACCTGATTTCCCTCTGGATGCACCATCAAAATCAAGTTTGAAAAATATTATCAGTGTTGGGTGTCATTTGATTAGACTTCTATTCACCTTCAATTTAGAAGGCAGCTTCATACTCCCTTTGAAAGGTAGATTATTACCTTGCCAACCCTTAAGAATACTTTGGCCCCATGAGGTAAATTGAGAGCTAACATTCCTTTGATCTTGTGCACATGCATTGACTGCTTCTACAACTGATTTTTCAATTGTTGCATGGATAGAGTGATCTAATGCTCAAACTTTTATAAAGATGTGCTTGTTTCGTTCCCACCAAATGGACCATATGACAGCAGTTGGAATTAGATGCCAAATACAAGCAAAAAATGAAGACTTATATAGTACTAGCCATGAAGAAAAAAGATCCCATACTGAGTTTGGAAATGGAGTATAGAAACTCGTCTTTTGCATGAAAAATTCCCAGTTACAACTTTGAGCGAATGAACATTGCACAAACAAATGATCAAGATTTTCCAAACACTTTCCATAAAAAACACAATCAAAAGGATCTGCAATACCCAGTTTTACAAGACGATCACTTGTGATTACTCTTTTCCTCAACACAAGCCATGTAAAACTCTCTGCCTTTGGTAATACCATATTGTTCCAACAAAATGAATATGCTCTATGAGACTACAACTGGATATCCTTGTTAAGAAGTTATGCCTTATAACCCTATTTGAATGAATAATTGCCATCTTTTGAAGGAGCCCATATAATATGATCCACCTTTTTTGATAAGACGATTGTTCTTGTTGCCAAAACCTAATGAAGAAAATTCTTTTGTTCATTAGATAACTAAGAATTTGAAAAATATTTCCATATTACCCTTCCTAAAGAGATCTCTACTGTGCATACATAATCAATTAACTTGGAACCCCATAAAGAAGATAGAATTGGAATGACTGCTTGGAGTTCTTGAAAATTTCTCGATGGTGGATGGCCATTCCAAGAGTCATCCCAAAAATTCACTTCTTCACCATTATTAACCTCCCAAGAAATATAATTTTTGATTACTTTTCTACATGATAATATAAAATTCCACATAGCAGATCCTACAGGTGGGTTAGAAACTATGAGAATTCTTGAAGGGCTTTGATTATCAAGATACTTTTCTTGCATGAGTGTTCACCATTTGGAATCAGGTTTAGTATACATCTACCAAATCGATTTCTCCCCAAAAGCTATATTACCTTTTGATATATCATGCAAACCTACTCCACCTTTATATTTCTCCGATGACATAGAATTCAAAGAGATCAAAGGAAATTTGTTAACATCGTTCATGTTTCCTTTCCATAAAAAATCCCTTGATCACTTTCTCTATTTAATCAATTACTGATCTAGGTGCCTTAAGGACTGAGGTAAAATAATTGGGAATTGTTGATAATACATATTTTATTAAAAGAGTCTGCCCTAATAAAGACAACCAATGGGATTTCCAAGCACACACTTTCAGTTTAATTCTTTCTATAACATTATCCCAAAAGGATGGTTTGTTAGCACCCATAAAGAAAGGAATACCCAAATACTTACAATGTAAGCTTGCCTCTTGAAAACCTAGAATCTGTATAATATTTCTTTTTAAGGCTGCTTTAGAATTGAAGACATACACTTTTGACTTTTGAGCATTTATCTTTTGTCTTGACAACTCAGAATATTTATCCAAAACACTTTTAATATGCCTAGCTTCATCAACATTCTCCTTTCCATAGAGCAAAGTATCAACTGCAAAAAGATTGTGTGTAACCGACAAACTAGTTTGTGGAATGTGTATCCCTTGTCATAAGCCTTGATTGTGTTTCTCTTTTGTTGTCCTGCTCAGAGCTTCCACCATAATTATTAAAAAAAAGGGGAGAGGGGATCACCTTTCCTTGCACCTTGCATGGCTCTAAAGAACCCCGAAGGAGAACCATTAATTAATATAGAAAAAAACACTCTTGATAAACAAGATAAAATCCATTTGCACCACTTGTCTAAAAACCCAAACTTGCTCAAAACTTTGAGGAGAAAATTCCAATCAACCCTATGCTTTTATCATGTCTAACTTTACAATATATGATGGAATATGATTGGCTTTAATAGAATGAAGAACCTCATGTGCTACCAAAGCCCCTTCTATCGTTTCTCTACCCGGCACAAAACCACCTTTCTCTTGCGAGATGATTTTCGGAATTAAATGTTACAGCCTCTAATAAATTGCCTTGGTGAAAATTTTGTAAACCATGTTACACAGAGAAATAGGCCTAAATTCAGCAAAAAAATTAAGCTTTTTCATCTTTGGCAATAGAGCAATATTTGTAACATTAAAGTGCTTCAATATCTTGCTCGATTTCCTGGATTCCTCCAAGGCTAAGAGAAAATTAAAACCCACAACATCCCAACATTTTTGAAAAAACAAAGGAGTGAAACCATCAAGGCCTGGGGCCTTATCCGATGCAAGAGAAAAAACCACCTTTCTCAATTCTTCCAATGAAAAAAGCTTCATTAGTTCAGCATTGTCTACATGAGAGATAAGAGTTGGTATCATTTTCAACAACTCATGATCATCTTGCCTCCCTTGTGTAGAAGCAGAGTTAAGAGGAGCAAGAAATTGCTTAAAAAACTTTACACCTTCCTGAATTTCATTTGCACTTGTCAATTGTTTACCTAATTCTATATCCTAAATTGAAAAGATGGTTTTTGCTACTCTTTTTTGTTGGGCTGATGCATGGAAAAATTTTGTGTTGCGGTCTCCTTCTCTCAACCATAATTCTTGACTTCTGATGCCAATAGATTTCCTCTCTTTTCCCCAGTTCTTCCCAAATTAATTGCAGATTTTTCTATTTTACATATGTATTGGAATCCATTCCATTTTGAATAATATGATCATGGACTTATGCCAGCTACTTTGCTACTTCCTCTTTTTATTCAAAAACATTTTTAAAAACTTGCACATTCCAGGTTTTGATCTGCGCCTTGATAAATTGCAATTTCTTAAATAACTGAAACATTTTAGTGTCCCTTTGATGTGGTGCACTCACCCACCATGTAAGAGCAATGGCAATAAAAGTGGATTCCTAAACCATATTTTCTCAAATTTGAAGGAAGCCTTGTGCTGAGGGAACATATTCATGTTCTTTATCAATAACAAAATTGCATAATGGTCTAAGCATACAAATGGCAATATTTGTGAGGATAAGACAAAAGGCTCGAGAACCCAATTTGGAGAAATCAAGAACCTATCTAATTGAATAGCTATTTGTGAAAAATCTCTTCTCTTATGCGTCCAAGTGAAACTACCTTTCTCTAGCAATACATCCCTTAGAGAATTATTCACAATAAAATTCTCAAAATATTCCATAATTTTATGAGGTGGACAAATACCTCCATGCTTCTCCTTAAGAGATACTATAGCATTAAAATCCCCTGCCACTACCACTTTTTCAGTCCCCAAACTCTGAATAATATTTGTTAAATTATCCCACAATCTTTTCTTATCCTGAGTTGTCGTTGGTCCATAAACATTAAAGAGTCTAAAACATAAATCAAAAGACTCAACTTTCATTAATTGCTAATTTATATCTCCTCCCAAATCTTCTACTATCACTGACTTTGAATTCCATAATGCAATCAACCCTCCTAATGCTCCTTGTGCTAGGACATGAAGAGATTTCCATTTTCCCCATTTTATTACAATGGTTTCATAGGAGTTTCTTGATAATTTTGTTTCTTGCAAAACTACCACATCTTCCTCACAATAATCGATATAGGGTTTGATGTGGGCTCTCTTGTTAGGGGCATTAATGCCCCTAACATTCCACGATATTATCTTCATTATAGACAAGGAGAGCAGCATGCTCTCCTAGTCTTTTGTTAACTGAGCACCTTCCTTCTAGGGTAGCTTGCATCCCTACCTCAGTTTCCCCCCTTAATTCGTCTGCTTTTGATTTTCTACCTCTTTTACCTGGAGATTTTTTAATAGGCAGTTGATGAATAGACGTTTGTGCTAGAGATAAAGTTTGAGAATAGTCAAATTCAGACTCCAAAACTATATCCAATTCCATTTTATCTTCCATGCAACCCTCAAACAACAAATCTTCCTTGGAAATTATTGCATAAAGATCCTCTTTAAAAGGATTCAACCTTTCCTCTAATACAACTGGTTCATTAAGGATTTCGTCTACAATCTCATCAAATAATTTTGAGCATATTGATGTAAGCAAATTTTTTGCAAGAACATCCAACTGAGGGGAGCTTTGATCCTCCAACTGAGGGGGGCTTAGATCATCCAACTGAGGGGAGCTTTGAGCCTCCAACTGAAGGTATCTTTGATCCTGGTTAATAACTAGAAGACCTTCCTTCTAAGGATTATCATTCCTCTCTTTCAAAAAATTATATGTGACCTGAATGGGAAACTTCTTTTCCAACAAGATGTATGAAATTTGAATTGGCAAACCACTAAACTGAAATTGGTGTGCTAGTGCAACCAACTGATCAACTAAAAATGTTACTTTAGAGGACAAACCCCTCCCACTACCAACCTTGCTATGTTGGTATACAAGTTCCTGACTGGAACATTATTTAGCAAGGAAGAGTGAGAATCTTTCAAGTTGACCTTGCTTAAGCTTTCCATTTCTGAATTAGCTTGATGTGGTGAAATGACACTTTTTGTTCTTTGAACGCTCCCATTAACCAGACCTTTTGACACATACTCTTCTAATTTCTTTTTAGGCATTCAAGATAAAGTTTAACTATGAGGATATTGTAAAGAACTCTCTTTCTTTTGACAACTAGCAATATTAGGGCATTCTGCTTTCAAGTGCTCCATAGAATGACACAATGGGCATGTATTTTGTTTACTTTCTATTGCAGTTTCTTGAATCCATGTGCCAAACTTAGAGTTAATATGCACTTGATCAAGGAATGACTTTGTAGTATTGAGCAATACACAAACCCTATCAATTTGTGTGGGATTATCATAAAAAACCTTTTCATGCTAAAGAAAGATACCAATATGATTCGCCAAGATTTCTATTAATTTAAGCTCCCTATACTCCAAAGGTAAAGATTTTAATTGAATCCATGGTGGTACAAATTTTGACATAAATTGATCTGATTTAAAACTAGGAATCCAAGGATTCATGCATAGACCAAATCCTTCATATATCCAAGATTTCACTTTGTAAACAGCATCCCTTTCTGCTTTTGAATGAAAAAGTACAATAAAAATACCCTATTTTTGGTCTAAATAAAAGACTTTTGAGACCCCTTCCCATTCATCAAATAACAAAACTTTCAGAGTATGTATATCTAGAATAAGGTCCCAGAACTTACAGATTAAGGCCCAGTGACGAAGATCCTTAATTTGATCTTGCAAGAGGTCCTCTAAAAATGTGACATTGACAACAACCTTTTGCTCCAGATTATTCGGGCTTTTGATAGATGAAGCTTTGATGGTTTGTTGCATATTTTCCTTTTCAATGTACCCTATGACCTTATTCTTTTTCTTATTGGTCTTTTTCTTTTTCTTGTGGGGTTTGGCTTCTCCTACCTATTTGTTTGGCTCTTGCTTTTTAATCCAAATCTTTCAAAACTTATCCTTCTTGATCTGGTTAGCTTGAATCCTAGTACATCGTTCTTTGTTTTTGCATGTTGCAAAATTGATTTTGAAGGGACTTTATGATTATAATCATTCGACTTTCCATCTTGTAGTTGAGGATTTTTTCTTTCTTTCCCTCAAAACTATGTGCTTGCATGTTGTGCCCGAACTAAAGTATCCTCTTGATTGCCCCAATCTACATTTGTGAAGGGATCTCTTGAATGATTTGAAACATTGATTTCATGAATGAGCTTTTGTCCTTGAATATTATTGTTTGTTGAAACCCTAACCCCTTTTGCTTCCTTTCTTTGACTGATCCTATAATCGGCTTCACTTTCTATGTATAATTGATTGAGAAACCTTTACCTCTCTTTCTTTACCTCAAAAATCTTTTGAAGGTAAATGTGGCCTGTCATTTTCATATATATCAAAAACAGCCTACTTCTGCTTATTCAAATTTTGGCTATAACAAAATGGCACCCAATTATGTTTGAAGAATCTATGCCTGACCGTAGGCTCCCCATGTCTTGCATGATACCTTTTCATGTAGCTCGTGGGGCCCTGCGCAAAATAATACTGATTCCTATAGCCATTGTTTGCAGAATGAGACAGATTCCTGTCTTTTTCTGAAAAATGACCATTGGGAAGCCATTGTCACTCAGCCATCTTCCTCATTCATACTACAGATTTGGAGGACACACTTGAGGGGGTTTCTCTCCTCTTTGATGACAAATTTAACACAACAGTTATCCCATATTCTTTGTCTTTGGAGATTGACATTCATGAGTCTTTTCATTATCTTGATTTGTCATATTTCTTGGTTTATTTTGACCATGATCATGTTGTGACTTATTCAGGCTTGGAGACTCCTAATCAGTTTTCAAAGGCATGTATTTTGAGACTTCATCCTTCCTCCTTTTAGTTGGACTTAGAGTGACTTCTTCATCAGCCTATGGATTTGTTTCTTCCTAAGGGAAGATGTGTTGCTTGTAGACATTGGATCATCTTTTCTTTTTAGGAATTCTTAATTAGCATTGGGGCTTATTCATTGTGGGGGGATATATTTTCTCTCTATTTCCCTCTTATAAAGGGCCATTGATTGTATATACATGATGGATGTAGTCCTTCAGGGGTATTACTGAGTCCTCCATACATCATCTTGTTTTTTATTATTCTATTCTCTTTTGGAGAGGAGCTTTGTCCCACAGGTTTTTCTCTTTCTCCATTTCTGAGAGATTGCATTTGCATTTGCATTGTAAATGGGTACCTAACATGGCCTCTTAGTCGGGACCCATATTCATAGTAATTTTGCATAGTGTGCATAATAATACTCTCCTTAAGTTGAACTTAATGGAGGTGTTGGTGTGACTAAATGACTTGTACCTAGTTAATTTACTTACTAGGGAATTAGGGGACATTCATAGGTTAAGTTTACTTAGGATTTTAAGATTCCTTCTAGAAGTCAGTTGTCATTTTTAGATCTTATCTTATCCTAGGTTGTTATTAGTTAGTTGTCTCACGTTATAGGACTAAGACACATGTCACAATATTGGCTAATCCTATACCTATCACCTTGCCTTTATAAGCAAGGCATCTCATGTGCATTGATATATTCAATCTTGCATTGTTGAAGAAAGTATTCCTATCATTTTTTCTCTTGTGGAAGATATTTTGTTCTAGCAACTATTCCTAGGGGTGTTGAGGAGTCACCATTAACTCCTACAATAGCTAGGATCAAAAACAAGAGGGGGAATATAGTCACTTGATCATTTTTCTTTGAATTCACCAAAAATATTCTTAAGCATTCTTCTTGTTGTGGTTGTTTCTTCTAATTTTGAAACTGGGTCACTTTTTAGTTTTGAAGAACTAAATTTCATGTCAAAAATTATAATTCACATTGGGAGCATCATCAGTATCCGTCTATTCGACCTCTCTGGCCTCTGCAGTATCCTTTCTTGCAAAATTGTCAAAATTTCAAATTTAGCATGTCTTTTTAGCTACTTTAGTGTAACCTATTTTCACAAAAAATCAACTCACTAAAGTGAGGAAAAATGTAGTGTCATAAAATTGCACCTTGTGGCAATTTCACACTTAGCATTTAGGCCCACCACATTTATGACAAAAACCCATAAGTTGAAATTTTACGATCTTGACTCCATGGGCAACAATGTTGAAGCATTAGCAACCCAAATATCTTACTTGTGCAAAGTTTTGAGGACACTTACAGTGTGATGCGCGAACATATCCTAATGCACTAGCGTCCTTGAACATTCCAAGATTCAAACATGAATATTTTTTGTCCCTTGCCTATGACACATGTTATAACAGCAAGGAATTGTGAGTAATGGCTCCTCTCGCCCATGCAACAATCAAGGCTTCTCTTGCATGCTACTACATCACATCTATCAATCCAAGAGAGGAGCCATGGGTTGTTGGTAATCCTCTCTTGTTATCTCATCGCATGTATTTTATTTTATTCATGATAGGGATTCTCCTCCTTGTCAGGTTTATTTCTATCACACATCTTTTACTTTATTTATGCATTTTATCTATATTGATCTTATCTAGTTGTCTATGGAGGTGGAAACACCAAAATGAGGGTTTAACTAAGGCAAGCCCCAAAACAACCCCCAACATTTTTTTGATTATGTTTGTGTGCAAATGTACAGGTTTGACAAGCTAGATTTCTTAGATTTTGGGCTCTTACCTTTTTTTTCATCAGAGATGATAGCATGGGGCATAGACATCCCCATGGCAGACTGTCATTTATGGCCAAGGGATAATCCTCTTAAGGGTAAAACCTATGGTTGATGCACTTTTTTTTTATGTATATTAGAGATTTTAATTTTGTCATGTGTTCATGTAATTAAGTGATCTTGTTATTCTTGTCATTAGTAATTTAGTCTTTATTCAATTAAATTGTGCAAGTATTCTTCATTATTTATCTCGTCACTTGAGTTTTGATCGCTGAGGTAATCGAGAGCTATTTTCTCCTTAGGATCCCATCGTCTTGACGGTAGTGAATCCCCTCCCTTACAATCCATTTCAACATTTTCTTCCCCTTTTAACTTTTGTTTTACTCATAAGGTTATCTTCCTTTTTAAATGTATCATCACTTTTTAGTTTCATTGCCATATGTGTTCCAAGTGCCACCTCATCATTTTCATTTGATTTTGTTGGTACATATTTATCAACATTCCACTTAATATTTCCTTTTCCATTATTTCCTTTTCTTTTTCCCATATGTGCTCTTATGATCCACCTTTTAGCAGTTAAGCTATTTGTGAAGGAAACCACTCTAATACCAATAGTTGAGAACACAGTGATACTAAGAGGGGGGTAAATTATTATCTAACAATCCTTCACTTTTTAAAATTTAACCAATCGCAATTAAAACATTCAAGATATAGCAATTAGGAGCACAATGAGAACACAAGATTTATGTGGAAAACTTTTGGGAGAAAACCACAGCATAATATTGCATATATTTTAAGGTTTAATCTTTCTTGTTATAGGCTCCAACCTAGTATCAAAGTCTCAAATCTCATACCAATTGAGCTCCAACTCAGCAAGAGGCTCCAACCTCTACTTGATAGGCTCCAACCTATTGGAGACTCCAACCCCCACACACAAACTAAACATCAACCCACAAGAGGCTCCAACTTCAACTTGATAGGCTCCAACCTTTTGGAGGCTTCAACCCCACAAATCTGATCCAAACTTCCTTATAAGTTTGATTCCAAATCTCGAACCTTATCCAATTTCAAATCTAGTTCAAATCATGTACTTTCTCCTTGAAGTTGATCTATACTTTAACATTAACCTTTTGAATCTGATTACAATTTTGCACAATATATCTTTCACACAAATTTGATCAAATTATGAGTTCTTTCACATTCCTCACAAACTTGAATCAATCGCCAATCTTCTACCTTCTCAAATTTGAATATTATCTATCCATTTTGCTAGCACAAATTCTTTCATTTGATTGCATTATAATCTTCAAAATAAATCAAAATTACTTTTCATATTTCTTCTTACTCTTTTTTCTCTATATTTTGAAAATATTCATTGAAATTTGTTATTTTTTATTCCCCCTTCAACCTTTATTTATACCATATTTTTTTCCAAAGGATATGTCTATTTGAAAAGAGACACCTTTTTGAGAAGACACAACTATTGATCATGCTAATCATTGTCATTTAAAATTTGTTCGTTTATGCTTTTAATAGATTAATATTCTTTCATTTGGATCACTAACTTTTCTTAAGATAATCTCTATATATATTGATCATAGCTTTCTTTCTTTTATGATGTTTGATGATTCTTTAATATGTTTGTTGTCAATAATCTTTCTCCTTACATAAGTGTTTCCTTTATCTACTCTTAATCACTTTGTGTTATTTAATCATTGCACGTTTCCTAGTTTTAGTATGATTGACTTTTGCTTGGGTGATCAGCATAATAAAAGTCGTCTTCCTTAATCTTAATTGGTACCTTTTCAACATGAATTATAATCATTTTAATTTCTTCATAATGTGGATCACTCCATTTGTTGCATGTGATAAAGGTGTAATCAATTTTATTTAATTTCTTCAAAATAATTGATTTTCCACTCACTTGTTGATACTATTAATTCCATGTTTATTTAATCTCTTCAAAATTAGTTGATTTGCTACTGTCCTTGAATCATATTATTTGTTTATGTCAATTAGTTTCATGCCTTTTTGATGTTTATGATGTGCCTTTGACATCAATGACAACATATTCTAGCAATATCTCAATGATTTCATTATACTTCTTTTGTCATCAATGATAACTTTTGTATGCACCTTTGACATCAATAACAAACATTCCAACACCAACCAATCATTTGGAGCAAATTGAATTCACAATGGAGTTTTATGGTACTATTGTTTTAATTGTTTGTGTTATTGTTTGTGTGAATGCAACTTTGTACTTGTGCTAAACATGAACAAATACACAATGATTAGTCATATTAACACATATAAATCACATTCCCTATGAAATACTTGAACATACAAATAAATGAAGACAATGCACACAAAAGCATGAAATATCAACAAAGCATGCATGAAAACCTAAGTACTCCAAACCTTCATCCCATAGGGGGATTGGTGCCAAATTGATGTGGAATATGGCTCTTTCCCAATCCCTTGTTGAATAAGCTTCAAGATTTGATGTGAAGTGATGGATTTGATGCAATAAGATAGTGGATTCAAGCTCAAAAGATGAAAATACATGTAGATGTAAGTGAAAAATGTGTATAGTAAGTTTGCATGAAAAGATGGATCCATTCTTCATAAGAGAGCCTTCTATTTATAGGACTCAAGGGTTGGAAGAAGAGGTGAAATTAGGCAATGTGGAACTAAAGTGAGGATCAATAGCCTTGTGACAAGTGCTCAAAGAAGCAAATAGGGATGTGTCTCACACAAGTGTGTGCACATCTTGGGAAGAGAGATGTAAGAGGGAGTTAAGGCAAGGTGGCTTGTGTAAGAAGGATGTAAGAGGCCATTTAAGGAATGTGGGTGAGAATGTAAGGACATGTAAGAGAAGTAAATGCCCTTGTAAGAAACAAGATGGCTCTTGTAAGAGGTAATAAAGGCCTTTATAATAGCCTTAAAAACTTGGAGTGTGGAGAAAGGAAGAGGGAATATTCCTTTGTGAGAAAAAATAGCCCCTTTTAATTAATATGTAAAAATTAATTACTTGTGCAAGTTGGAAAGGAAAAGAATATTCCTTGGGAATATTCCCTTGTGAGAAAAATAGGCAATTAATTATTTTGAGGAAATTAATTATTGATGCGAGTGGGGTAAATAAACCTTGGTTTATGTAACCTTGGTGGGGTTAAAAACTAGAGGATTGGCTAATGAAGATTAACAAGTGGTTTAAGGTTAATTAATCTTAGGTAGGTTCAAGGTTTTAAAATAATATGACATTTTAATTAAATAAATAGATTTATTTAATCAAATAAGAAGATATAAGGGTTTTAATTAAATGATTTGCATTATTTAATTAAATGAGATGAAAATTAGTAAGGGGGTTAATTAATCCAATAAAATTAATTATTGGATTAATAGGAGAAAATGATGAATTTAATTAAACAATATAGATTATTTAATTAAGTAGTTGTCAAAGGTGATTTAGGACGAAATGATGTTTTTGATCAAATAAGCAACATTTACAGGGTGTTGTACCCTTCACACAGAAAGCCCACAAGGCCAAAAAGAAGCTAGTTCAAACCAAAACATGAACTAGAAGAAGAACAAACAGGAGCCACTAAGAGATCGATAAAACAGGGCAAACAAGCCACAAACAAAAACAGTTGACAAACAACTGTAGAACAACAAACAAGGACTAGACAACCCCAGAACCTAAGGGGAATGATCTGACTCCCTTAACCCTAGGCCGCGAAAAAACGACAAATTTGGGACTCCCTTCTTCCTCTGCACAACAGACCAAGAAGGCTCGAAATCCACCGAGCGAAGCGAGAGGAGAGGATCCTCAACAGCCACCTCATGCAAGGAGCCACCACGCAGCGAGAGTCGGTAGTGTAGAAGAGGAGACAGGAGCTATCAAAGGACTAGTAGAGTCATTCAACGAGGGATGGGTGGGTTCTGCCTAAACAGTGACAACAGATCGAGACAACAAAGGTTCCACAGAAAGGATAGCCAAAATAGGAGCCTCGAAAGACTCACACCATGGGAGCCAAGGGAGGGTCTCCCTCAAAGGAACCATCCAAAGAGGGAGAACCAACCATGAGATGGTCTGAGAGAGCATTCTTCCACCAAGTAGCAGTGCCCTTGTGGTGAGCAAGAGGGCAACCAGAGGCCAAATGACTAGTGGAGAAACACCTCCTATAGCGAAAGGGAGGCCCTCATAGTCTAGCAGTTGCGTCCAAGGTTTGTTCACCATTAAGACTACATCACCATGGAGAGGTTTGGAGATGTCCAAATCAACTAAAATACGAACCACCGTAGTATGCCCTAGATCTCGAGTTGTAGAGTCCACCTTCATAGAGCATCCAATGGAGTTGCCAATAGCTTCATAACAAGAATCCTCCCAAAACTAGAGAGGGAGATTTGGTAGACGAACCTAAACTGGTCTAATATTCAGCGACTTAGTGAGAGGATTGAAAGAGCGAGACCAAGGCCTGATAGATAGCAAATGAATACCTCACATCCACCCCCTATCCAACACACAATCTCGCTCTGCAAAGGAGGCGAAGGTAGCAAAGAACCCCCTAGTGTTGGGATAGAGCTCAATCTGCCCAGAGACAATAGGCTTCCAAGAGAGAGAACCCAATCATGGAGATTGGGGAGGGAGGGCCAAAAGCCATTAAATCTACAGACTACACCCTGTTACAAATAGTAAACCTCATTTTCAACAACTTCAGGTTCACATACCACAACAGGGGAAGCACGGGCACAAGGCAAAGGTCTAACCCTAGTCGTATGAGGCAAAGATCGAGCACAATCCTTTGAAACTGCCTCAGAAAAGGACTTTCAATGACAGCCTAAACCACCAGCACCAGTAGGGAGACCACTAAAAGCAGGAGCAAGAGGTGGCACCACAAAGGGGACAACCTCACCCAAAAGTTGTGCAGCATCAACACTCACCCGCAATGTAGCATCATTTACCCGCAAAGTAGTAGGGGGAGCCCCAGCCACCAGAGAAGGGTCCCCGCAGACCACCCGACCACCCCCAACAGACTACGGCACTAGAGACCCGCCCACACCCTGCACAACATCATTCAAAATTGCTACTTCTCGCTGGACTTCACATGTCCTCCCGCCCAGTGCCGCACCAATGTTCAACATGTTTCTTCAAACCTTTACCTAAGTTATTACAAAATGATGTTAATAACCAAAATCAGATGTGTAATATCAATCAGGACTATTTAAGTGTCTACAATTTGATCTTGAATTCTTTTTTTAGCTTAATCTAAGGTTTGTTGTAGTTTTGAATAGGGAGTTTGTGTGTTTCTATTCCCTACTTGATTTCTAGAGTGGTGCTTATAGCTACAAAGGCTCAAGTTTAGATTTTTATAACTTCACCATTGATCAACCAATAAAGAATTTGTTAGAAAAAATTGTAATCCTTCTTTAAGGGTGTTAATCTTCCTCTAAAGACACTCCGATAAACTTCCCCTAGTTCAATTTGGGAGATCATTCACTTACTTAGTAACTCCTTTAATGTCATCCAAACCACTCATTGGCATAATTTTGGGCAGTTTAATGACAAAGATGATTAGCTATGGATTTTATATTAACTACAATAAGAAATGGAACATATAATTACATGTGAGCATGTCCATGATTATGATGCTTTGAAGGCCCTTGATCCTACATTGTTGCTATTGTTTAGAGCATTTGAAGCCTAATTAATGCCAACATTTGCTAATGGTTTACCTACATTATTATATCTCTAAAGCAATGCTAGAACTTTATAGTTGTGAATTTTGATGTTGAATATCACTTCATTGGAAGCCACTTAGTTTCCAATCCAAGGATGTTCATTTGATCATTGTTGTATATCATTAATTGAGAATTTTCAACAATAACCACCTTTTCCACAAGCCACAATCATTCAATAAGCCCCAAGGCCTCCATGATATTTTTACTCCGAAAGATTTGCATAATAAACGTGTCTTTTACTGCTTCATCATAATCTTAAATAATACCACTTTTCATTTATACCTCTCCATATCGAATTTTGAATACCCCCTCCTATTACCATATATTCTACACAATTTTTTTCTATGTAATATTCTTTGTACCCCAATTTAATTATACACCCCTCCTATTACCATATATTCTAAACCTTTTTGCTTTGTAATACTTTTGGTACCCTAATTTAATTATGCTACTTCTATGTTTGATTCAATTTCAATTCCACAACTACCACAATCATCTCTAAATTAAAAATCTTGAATAAATTGGGATTAAAGATAATGGAAATGAAATCCATTAAGAATGTTTGTATGTTAAAAATAGTTTACATTGATCACTAATGACCAATATAATTCAAAAAATTGAAGGGAAATAGTTCATATGGATATGAGGGCATTGTTAACTTCCTCTAAACCTTTCAATCGAGAAAAAAAAAAATATTTATGCATAGAGTAAATTGCAAGAAACTAAAAATCTATAATTGTTCGACTACCTTGATTCTATCCATAAACCATATCTTCAAACTTATTACAATGCAATCCTTCAAATAAAGTGTTTATTAACTTTAACTATATTAGTTATTCATAATATGTCAATAGTAATATTTGAAAGTTATTTTAAAATTACACAAACAGAAAAAAAAACAAAAACAAAAACAAAACAGAAAGGATAAAGGCAGTTTAGCATACCATTTATATGCATGCCATCAATCAAAAGGATTCATTTCCCATTCATCTTATATCTAGTTCTCGAAGTTGTACATACCGTAAACCTTTTTAAAACAATCATATATCTTATATAATACATTCATTTCCCATTATCTTATATTTACTGCTACAAAGTGTGAATACCATAACCATTTTTAAAAACAAATATGTATCTGCTCTTTGTAGTATAGACATCTTCATTATTATCCATACTTAAAGAGCATAAACAATTCTCGAAGTGCTCTCATGAAAAACAAAGATAAATGTAGACTTATATTTTTTCATTCTTGTATCTTTCCATCCCTTGGACTAAACCCCACCCTTTCCACTGTCTTACCCTAAAACACCTTAAAAAAACATATTTAAAAAATCACCCTCTATCCTTATTACCTAGTGATATATTTATCTACTTTTCCAATATTAAATACTCCATTACAAATCCATGTATTGTATGCTATTGCTTATCCAATGACACCCTCGAGTTTTAATCCTACTAGGTACAAACACAATTTAAGAAGAAAAATGTATTTTTTTCATAGTGTTTATCTTAATTTTGTGAAATCATTCTAAATGAATTGTGTTGGGTTTGTGTTAATTATCGATGATGCAAACGTTACCCTATCAAGAATTCAAAACAATGTAAGCTAGCCATTCATTCACAATGTAAGCTCCAAAAAGTTTGTAGTCATTATTTTACAAATTGGCACATTACGACATTACCATCAATCATGCATTTGTTTAGATCAAATGACAAGCAATTAAAGACCAATGGACATGCAATCACGGTCAAGAAAGCCCTGGCTTGCTATCCAAATTATATTGTTTTTATGATTTATGATAGACAAAATCACCCATTGAAGCACACATCCAATTAGTCCCTAGACATCATTTCTTTATGCTTTAACTTAAAGCATTTTCCACAGCATTTATTGTTAAAAAGTGCTAGATGTTTTTATCAATACCCCAGCATTTTGGGACTTGATAAACATTACACTAGTAGTGTGAAAATGTGTGGATACAAGTGACCACTTGCGCACATCTTGCCAAAGAACCAATGGAAATAATTTTAAAAGGTGAACTCATTATATAAGTAATGTAGTATATCACAAATAATCACCAAAATTGGCATGCTTTGCATGCATTCGATGCTGATCGCAATTTAAGAAAGGGGTCCCTATTAGAATGCAATGAACCCCCCCATACTGGTTCCTCAATGGTGGTCTGGCAATCAACTCTTCTTGAACACAATCTCATCCCAACATCAGACAATACAAATAAATATATAGCAAGAAATTCCCAGTCAACATTACAGGAATATTGTTTACAGGAACTTTTTAATCATAGTACAACTTGAACGCACCCATACTAGTCATTCTTATGCAAGGTTCAGGCCAAAATAAGGTTCAGATCATCAAACAAAAGAACCTAAGGCTGCATTACACGTGGTGCTAAGTATTCAAAAATGACATTAGTCTATTCCCAACATAATATTCAACCCATAAAATAGAAATTTTAAGAGGAGAATTCTACAACTTGACATAATTTTCAGGTTGTTCTCAGGGCCTTAATCCAATCTACTTCGAGTCTGAACTCACCAGGTCCAGTGACAGCACCTTGTGGCCCACCTTCTGCATTGACCGAAAGAGACATCCCAACTATTCGGGAAGGATTCATCTCAAGGCGTGAATCCATAACATTTCCTCTCCAAGTCGGTAAATAGCGAACAAGAGGAATCTTCAAAAGAACACATGGTGCACAAATGCTTTATAACATCAATATCATTGTTCACAGAAACAAGCAGATTTAATTAAATGACATAACCACTATAGTAAACAGAATATAGGCATCAAGATTTCTGTAAGATCAAAATCATGGCCCAAAGCATTTTATGGAACCCAATATTCCACATCAAGCTGTTATTATTTAGCAATGCTAGCCATGCTATGCATCTCTTGAAGTTTCCATATCCAGTAAGTTTAGTACATCAATTCCTTTTTGTAATATTAAAATCAGCACTAAACATGGACAGCTTACCTTTGCTATATACCAATCACCTTTAGGTACAAAAACAAAGGCTTGCCATGTGTTATCTTCTGCTCCACCTGGCACATTCACCCAGTTTTCTGTATGTATCTGTACACCTCATAAACCAATTCATCAGCACCAAAGGCTAAAAGGTCCAAACTAAATAAAAAATATAAATAATCATTGGTTTTATGTTATTATTTTTTCTAGTTAAGTTTTGACTCCAGAAATTCATAGCTAAAATACCTAATCGTGTTTTGCAGTCAAAATTAGAAATGCATTCCACCTCCCAAATAAAATATATGCATCTTTGAATGTAATTTGTCTGCAACGTTTTACTTAGCTAACTGTTTCTGGATCAGACTGCAACATGTTGAAAAGCTTGAAGACACATTATAAAAGTGGGCCAAGAGTCATGTAAGAGACCAGGTGTCTCTCAACCCAAACCCTCTGACTGTAAATGCGTTTTTCTGTTTGTTTTGTAATTTTTGGTTTTTTTGGTGTTTTTGCATATAAAAGAGAAAATGCGATTTTGCAAGAAAATGCTTGGAAAATATAATAAAATACCAGAAGACTATATTTGACAGAAATTGTCATGTCCCCATCCTAGTCAGCACAGCTGGTGACGAGGTTAGCCTATCATTCGATCCTCGTAGGCTGACAGGAGTGTTCAGAGGATCATTTTTGGCAGTTGCTCAGTGTTTGATAGCTCCAGTTTGCAGTGTGTCAGGTTGGGCCTTCGCAGAATCTTCCAGTGAGCATTTTCAGGAAACTTTCTATTTTTAGAAAGTTAGGTCAGGCGGAAGCTGCTATTTCGGGCAGGGCCCTGGTTCAGCCTTTCAGCTCAGAATCGACCCAGTTCAGCAGTTGGTTGATTTGACGGAGAAATAAGGAGTAATTAAGGAGTTATTAAATATTTAATTATTTGGCTTAATTATAAAATATTTAATTGTACTTTATAATATATTATTAAAAGGTGACTTAATGAGTATTTATATTCATTAAAAAGGGGACGCCAATGATTAATTATTTTTCCTAAGTCAAAAGTGTAAATTAAATCATTAATTTAAATGATTTATTAAAATGGAGTTTGGGTCGAATTTTCTCAAGGAGCAATATATACCTTTCACAGGCAAAATCGAACTATCATGTTATTATTCAATTTTGTCTTAATTTTGCTCTGAGCATTGGAGTTTGCAAACCCTAGGGTTTTTGGCAGACGATCGTTTCTGGAGAACGAAAACTCTTCAGGAATCAGGCAGACTGAGGCTGTGAAATATCAGTTGAAGCTGGCACTTGGTGATTTCATCCAGAGATCACAGTTTGAGATTATTGAGATATTCATTCAGAGTTTTACAGAGGAAATCATCAGATTGTTAAGGCGACTTCATCACAAGGCTTCATTCAGAGATTAGGCATCTTTCTTGGAGTCCGTACCATTGTTATTGCTGCTGCAGACTGGCCGTACTACTGTACTTGCAGGCCGTACTTATTTCTTCAGAGACTATTCTCCTGTTCTCAGATTCTGGTTCTCAGCTTGAGGCGTTGGCTTTGTCTTAGGCATTTACTGGAGATCTGGCATTGTATTCAGAGTCTGGAGGATTCATTTATTTCTGGCCGTACCCTCAGCATTTATTACAGCCGCCATCATGAGAAATCAGGTTTTTCATCAATAAATTTATTGTATTTCATTTATAGCTCCATCTTTATCATTGTAATTGCTCTGGAAATTAAATACATTGAGGCGCCTATCATATCTGAGCATAAAATTGCAATATTGAATTTATTTAGATTTTATTTGCAATTTCTTAGTAAAATCGCAGCATTTATTATTTTGTCAAAAACCCTCAAAAATACAAAAAAACGAAAAACTTGCAAAACAAACAAAAATCCATCAGGGTTTCAATTTGAGAACCACCAGGGTTCTGACACAAAATAAGCCTGCAGCCTGATGCATGATGCTTTATTTATCTTTCAAAATAATTATAACTGTGAAATACAATCATGCAAGTAAAAAGGCAAACTATTATTTAAAGAACCTGGTCAAGTTTGCAGCCGCCAGAAGAAGGCCAAAGAAGGTACGGCCAAATGAAATACGCAATCTTCAGACTCCGAGATCAATGCTAAATCTCCAGAATCCCTAGGCGTCCAGAATAGAAGAGTCAGAAGATCAAAAATCAAGACGTCCAGCTGAATATGAATGGTACAGCCTTGCTGCTGTGGTGGTACGGCTTGGACCAGCAAATGAGAAATCCGTACGGCCTTGAAGTTTGTGCCAAATGCAAGACAAACACTGCCAATGCAATATTCTCCTTTTGGAAGGAAAATCGATCCAACTCTGAATATAAAACTCCACAATGAACTCTGTAATAACTTCTGGATGAAGCTATTCAACTGACAATCTTCAACTAGTATTGCACAGTCTCAGTATGCTTGATTCTGAAAAGGGAACGTTCTTCAAAACCCAATGATCTGCAAAAACCCTGGTTTCTCAAACCCCAATGCTCTTCGAGAGAAAAATAAAGACAAATTAGAATAATCAACATTATGAGTTCGATTTGCCCTTGAGGAAATAAATAGCCTCTCTCAAAAAGTCGACCCTTCTCAAAAATCATCTCAATAACATTTAATAATAAACAATTCACCTTTTTTCAATACTTAGGCAATTATTTAATTAAATGGAGTCCTTTTATTTAATGAGTATTAACCTCATTAAATATTAAATTTTCCCTTCCTTATAAAGTATTATAATTTTCCATTTTAATAATAACTTTAATATTTCATTAAAATGACTTTATATTATAAAGTCAAATTAATAATTCCTTTAATTATTATTAAATGCTTCTAATAATCCCTGTTTGCTCAACAAATCATCAAACCGGGTCGATACTGAGCTGACCAGCTAAATCAAGTGCCCTGCTAAAAATAGCAACTCCTGCCTGCCTGACTTACTATAAATACTAAGTACCTTTAAATCACTCTGTGAGCCCCTGCAAAGGCCCAAACCTGAATCAACTGGAGGAGTAATGTCCCGAAACTCTGGATAACTGCCATGGATAACCCTCTAATCAAATATGTCAGCGTACGAGGGTCAAAATAATAGGCTCACTCCTCAACAAACAATGTCAGCTAAAATGGGGACATTACAAGTCACCAAAATCAGTGTTAACTGATTGCAAGATCTTTTAAACTTTCATCCAGAATATGGCAATCCTAGGTTCAAATATTCTCCACAAGTTATTTTATATATTCCTCTGACCACTATGACTTTGAAAGGCCATCCACATCAATGGACAGGTTGTGAAAGAAGCCTATGTCAACCAAATAAGTAAATTAAAATGCTTAATGGACTATGGCAACCACCCCTAAGAAACCCTAGCCATTTATAGTGTCTGTAACGAAACATCCAAGATGTTCATTGTCACCGCCCTAAGAACACCTAAACAGAATTATTCTAAATTATGCGATTTTTGTTTTAACAAAAAAAACTTGATTCCAGCAACGCCTGCTTCCTTTTTCTTGACTCTGTAATGGTCACCCCTGATTTTTTTTTGTGTTTGTATGTGTTTTCAGAATTAGACCGAATGCAGAAGGGATTTGAGTTTCCAGGTTTCATTCAACATTTATATTGTTTTCATTGCCAATAAACATATTGATTATAACAGCTTGCATAACAACCAGAGATCTGATATTTTCAACCACAAAACAAGAGGAATAGCTAACAAATAAATACACAGATTTAGAGATAAACTCAGACCTGTTCACAGTCCGTAAAAAGCTTCATTTCAGTCATTCAACGGGTGTCCATACATTCCAAACTCCTCACAAACCAAGCCTTTGCAAGAGCCATCCACTCCAAACTGCTCTCAGTCATTAAACCACTGTGTAAGCAGTAATGATGCCCAAAAAAGGCAACACACAAACCTACAACTTCTGATTTCAACTCAGATTTGGAAAGCCCCAATCCCAAGGTAATGGTGCTGCTCCCTAGGAGGGTTATTTGGCTCTAAAATTCAGATTTTTACCAAATAATGCAAGTGAAGTCATGTTGGAGCACCCAGCCATGGAGTTTCCAAATAAGCAATACCCAGAAGAAGTCTCTCGCACACCACGGAGATATGACCTGTTTGGCACCTTCTAGCTACTCAGAAAATGCAATTTTCAGACCTCGGAAGTTTGTATCAGACCTCAAAAAATGGATGGAATAGCCACAAACTCATACCAAATTGTAATAATCCACACACCAAACCAAACATCAAAATACTGAAAATATCCTCATGTTTCACCATTCAAAACGCTCAACCAACAAGCCAAAACACTGAAAGTCTTCAATCCAAGCACCAACCAGCTAGGGTGGGTCTTTCACCACTGAAACGAGCAACTAGAGATGAGGGTTTTCATCCTCAGCCAGCAGTATATGAATTCTGGAAACAATCCAGTAGAGTCTCCTTATGTTGTCAAAGTCTGCATGACCAAATGAGAGCTCCAAAAGGAATAAATAGAGAAAGAGGGGGAATATTAGGGCAACACATTTCAAACTCTCATTTTCCCTCCAAAAGCCATGCCCCATTCTAGCTCTCCAAAGTTTAACTTTAAACTTAATCTTTTTGAAATTACATGAGATTTCCTCCAAGGGGGTCATCCACCTTTTTGGGCACAAATTAAGCCTTGAAAAATGATAAATAATCCTCCTTCCTTGGTGTCACATAAAATAACATTGGCCCCTTTTTTAAAACAACGTTACTTGACTAGGCCAAGGGGGCATCTTATGACCCACGTCCCTCCTCACTTAAGTTAAAATAGCAACATTATAAGCTTAAGTGGTAATTAAATAAATATTAATCCCAACCACCAAGAGAACTCACCACTGCCAAAAATAGAAAACTTTGCACTAAGCTGTTGGATGAATGGAGCCGAGACCAGATATTAAATAGTGAGTTAAGTCAAGTTACATCCCATCCCTGACTTACTATTTACTTTTCACTTTAACTTGAAATGCAGTGTGAATTTATGAGACTACGATGATGACAAGTTTAATGTTAGATGAAAAATAAGTAAATGCAATGGATTCATGTAATGAAATGAAATAATGATGTATATGCAATGAGATGAATGCGATATAATGAAATGATTAACTACATGTTTTGGTTGCCAAGTGGATGATAGGTCTGGATTTTGCGCCTCCAGTGGATAAGGGGGAGTATCACCTAAGAGAAGGAAATGGTTAAAGAGCTAAATAATAAAGCCGTTTGAGTTCATTGAGTTGTTCTTATGTCGGGTTTGAAAGTTGCCGTAATCAAGTTGTACCATAGATATGTCTTGCGATTACTTTAACCTAAGTCAAGTCAAGGCAGTTTCCTTGTAGAAGTCTTTAGGGTGTTTTCTTTTATCGCAATGTGTGTGTGTGTGTGTATAATATATATATATAGTTGATAATAACGTCGAGTGGATTTAGTATTGGTAATACTCAACTAAGGGAAATGATAAGTGTATAACTTTGTATGCTTATATGCATCATGGTCTCTTGGTTCGATCTTGTAAATACAAATATATATATGGATATATATATGTAGTATGCATGGATACGAACACACATATATATCTATATGTACGAATAAATGAGCATGTATACACCCAACTCAGTTGTAATCAGTAGTCGGTGTATATATATACTCATTTCGTGTAAGTATATATGTATGTAGATATGTAGGAGCATACAAGAATATATATATAGATGTGCAATAATAATGCAAGTAAATATCAATTATTTAATATTCGAATGGGCAAATAAAATAAATTAAGATGGCAAGTTATAAGGCTTAGAAAACCAAATTAATAGGCCATCAAAAGGGGCCGCAATATTGTTGGTTGAAGCATGAATTAAATGCAAATGTTTAAAAAGAAAATTAGCCACGAGTTGGCTGTGAGTAGGAGCTTATTTAATGTTTGAACAGCCCTTCCAATGTTGCATAAAAATAGAAGTTTATAGTGGTCATAATGGGGAGCATGACTTGGTGAATTTGTTGCTTTTGGTAGCCATATTATTCTCCTGTTATATAGCAGCATGTGCTCAGAGAATCAAGCCTCTTGTGCCTTTTAAAAGGCAGGAATATTTGCCATTTTGAAGGAAGTTTAAACAGCCCAAATGTGGCACTATACTTTCAGCTTTTCAAGCTTTGAAAAAGTCAACATATTGAAATGGTCTTTGATAACAAACATCAGCCGATTATAAAAGAGTTATCAGCTCCTATTTAGGGGGCATTTTGGTCAACCCATATCTACTAATTTCCAGCCACTTAGTGGCCAAGACATTGCTATTTATTGGACTCTAAATGAGTCGATTCAAAGGTAGTTCCAACATAGGATTTGAAGGAGGTTTTTGAAGTCTTTTATTTATTTCTCTTTGCAGTTGCTTCAGCGTGGAAGAATTATTTTTAAGTTGCCTCAAACTGTTTTTCTTTAAATGATTCTCAACTACCTGCATTAAGGTTAATCAAAAGTTGTTGGTTATCAGTTAAGGAAGTTTAAAACTGCATTTGTGAGGGGCGCTAGTGGAGGAAAACTGTTATAGAATCGATGTTGTTGTGTATTAATCAAGAGAAACGAGAGTTCCTTATATAGATTACAAGAGACGATGTTTCTAAAAGAAACAATCATTAAGTTAGAAAAAGCAACAATGAGATGACCATTACAACATAAATAGAAAGATATTATTCTAATACCCTCCCTTAATGGTCATCATTCTAACTACCCAAAGATAACAGATAAGGGTACCCCCTTCTTCTCAGAACGTTGCTGCAACAAAAGAAAAGAGTCTGCCACTGACTCTACCACTTGAGATGAGTCTGCCACCAACCCTCCCAGAAACTGCAAAACTTCTGGAAATAACAACACCAACCCTCCAACCTGAAGTTGGAGAACTGTCCCTCCTTGTAACCAGAAACATACCGAGAACAGCTGCTACGATTTTGAGGAAAAATCGGCAAACCCTCCAATCTTCTGCAGATGAGCATGACGCCCCAGAACAGACTACGAGAAGCTAGATGTACAGGTGTTCGCCCTAGCTGCAACCAAAAAACGGATTGCACCAAACCACGATTTTTGAGGAAAAAATCGCCAAACCCAAGATTACAAATCATCGTTTTTTCGGAAAAAAAGGTAAAAAACAGAGAGCCATCCCAAATAACAGAAACCCTAACAAGGGTATACATGAGAAAAACTCTTTAATTTTTTAGGACAAAATTATAAACCCTCCTAAAACCCAGAAGATAGATCTTTTTTTCTTTTTACGGGACAAAAAAATATTTAAAAACCCAGAAGACAGATTTTTCTTTTTCTTTTACGGGACAAAAAAATATTTAAAAACCCAGAATATCGATTGTCGGCTTGAAAACAGAGGGTTTGGAACCCTAGCCGCCAGGACAAAAGCTGCACAAAAACTGAGGCATGAAAAACGAAGCACCCAGAAAAATTGGAGACCAACCCAGTTGAGATCTTGAAAAACCCACCAAGAATCTGCAATCAGAAAAAAAATTCAACTTGATTTGAAGGGTCAAAACCCTAGCCGAAAAAGCAGATACCCTAGGTGGCCATGAATGCACCAGAAAAATGCAGAAAGACACGTCTAGAACTGGTGAAACGCGGGCAGAAGAGGTGACCAAAAAATACAGAGATGCGCGTCCACGATAAGGACGAAAAATGCAATCAGAGAACGCCCAGAAATCGTGGCCCTAACACGATGAAAGTCACGTGCAGATCTGAAAGAAAAACGCAGCCTTTAAGAGCTTAAAAACGCGCTTTGCAGAAACCCCTAGCCGTCGTCACAAAAAATCCCATCACAGGCATCGCGGACTAATGTAGGCGCACGGGAAATTGCCCAGAGACCCAGAGATCCACGGATTTGATGAAAACGGCGCTCAGAAAAAATCTCAATCAAAAAAACACTGGAATAAGATCTTTTGTGGCCATCAGTAACCAGAGAGAAAAGACCTCAATCGCATCTAAAAATATCCTTCCCATCGGGCGTCGTGGAATGAAAGAACACAAGCAGAAACAAAACGCGAAAAACCCAAACACACGACCACAAAAAATACTGCAAATCGCGACTGAAAAAACACGGGTTTGAAACAAAGTCACGCGGCTCTAGCAAGATGCAAACACAAACCCTTTTCGCAGGAGAAATCTGCCCAGACGCAACCCTTGAAGAAGAAATCGCGCCTGAAAATTTCGAATTACAGCCACGAAAATTTTCAAAAAAAACAAAGGCGCCCTCAAATTTCAAAAAATCCTTGATTTTTTTTCAGAAGAGCCACGAATTTCGAAAAGAAAATCCCTGATAGCCTTGGAAAAATTTTCCAAAGAAGACTAGAGAAATTTTTAATTCAAAAACGGAAAAAATCTATAAACAATTTTTATGAATTAAAAAAATCTTATTTTCTCTTATGGCTCTGATACCATGTTATAGAATCGATGTTGTTGTGTATTAATCAAGAGGAACGAGAGTTCCTTATATAGATTACAAGAGACGATGTTTCTAAAAGAAACAATCATTAAGTTAGAAAAAGCAACAATGAGATGACCATTACAACATAAATAGAAAGATATTATTCTAATAAAAACTTCGTTGAAACTCTGGTCTTTAAATACTGGAGTTTTGTTTTGTATAAGGATTACGAAAAAAGGAGCATAGAATTTGTGTTGCTGTCAATTCTTTTAGTCTGAAATCTGTTTAGTATATAAGTTGGAAAAACACTGATAGAGGTCTGCAGTTCGTTCATGAAGGGAGTAGCTGAGCAGATAAGGAAGCTTAGAGTTCAGAAGCTAGAGTGTTCAAAGGGCAGTTGAGAGCATATTCAAATAGAGTTAACGTGCATGTCACACGTTCTAAACTATTTTTCTATTCTTGATTCTTCCATGTAGGTGAAAAGAATGATTAACCAAGAATGGCTTGGGCATAAATTAGTTAAGTTCAGAAATGGGAGTTAGATGCTAATATTTTGATAATGTATAGAATAGGAAATATGTACAGAGAGGTACTGTTATGTTTAATAGATGCAATCTGAAAGTTTGTGAATAATATGGTTTAAAGACTGAATTTAAGTAACTTCTTTAACGTCTATCTCCAAGAATGTTTTGTAGAAGGTCTTAGTAAGCTATAATATATGCATGTGTCTTAATGGGGTTTGAGTACGAAATGATAAACGCTCTCTAACTGGTTTATATTATAAACCAAAAAATCACATTCCCTTAGTGTTGAAATTGTTTCCAACCTTATTATTGGTTTTCTTTGAGATTCTCAATTCTTGACTAAAAAGGGAAGTAATTCCTTACATGATTTGAATTATGATGCTTTTATATATTTGTGTGACAATATGTCAAACTGTTGCATGTCCATGTTTGGGTCAAGTTGATGGTGTAACAGTCATCTCTAAGTGTTTGTTAACCTTAGAATTGGTAAATGGAAAACCATATAAGATTGTAAGGACTTGTTCTAAAGGCAGTTGCCTAAATCTCGACGTTGCCAGAATCGCAACAGGGGTGACTTACATTGTTTATGAAGTTTAAATTATTTTGTTTGTGACCACCTTAGTGGGTATGGTCTAATATAAACCTTATGACTATAGGGCCTTATAGGTCTATAGTTGGTCAATCTTTAGGTCAAATAAGTCTCCAAGTCGAGTAGGGTGGGTGAACAAACGACTTCACTCCAAGTAAGTAGCGATTGTATTTAATACAAATAACTTTGACCAAAGTGGGTGCATAAGTCACTGCATGCACGTGTCGGTTCACTGTGTATCAGATGTTTAATGCAATCAGAGTTGTCTTTCATTGTTGGAAGTTTCCATAGTTGATAGACGGTATTGGTTAAGTAGGTCACAACACCAAAGCTCAAATGGCTATTATTAGGGGGTTCTTAACCATTCCCTTCGTTGAAGGGAAGGGCCACTTCCTGTATGGAAGGTGTGCAGGTGACCGCTTAAGTCCGTGGTTGGAGGTAAAGCACTTGGGTGATGCTCTCCCTCTTGTAATTGACTTGCCGAGTCTTGGGAGATGGAAAAGAAAGAAAGTATCTAGATATGAATCTTTGACCCTGTTCCTTATTTGTTTGATATTTATATATATATGAAATTGTTTATGTGGAGATTGATGAAAAGAAAAGTGAACTTACTTTCTAGTTTGAATTATTGAAATGGAATCTAATATGCTCATTCATGTTTTCAATTATGTAAATTTATCTTTGAAATGTTAAGAGAAATTTTTATTTCCTAATTTTTAGGAATAGTTACTTTTTACTTTTGGTTATAATTCCATGTAAATTCCTTATCATAAGGTTGTGGACGTTACAAGTCACCAAACTAGCCCAAACAAAGCTCGACTAGAACTTACTAAAAATAGCTGTCACCACTTGAAAAAACCCAAAAAACTCCTCTCAAGCTGCCAAGTCCCCTAACCACATCCACTTAGCCTACGAGAACTAGAATAGGCTACTGGAAGCTCAAACTGGCTATGAGCAAGGAGACATTACAGTCCTCCCTCCCCAAGATTGCTTGTCCTCAAGCAATCACAACTCAGGATGTTGTAAAATTTGCTCGCTCTCCCATGTGGCATCTTCCACTGGCAAATTCTTCCACCTCACCAAATACTCTGTGATAACCCTCCTAGCAGTATGCTCTCTAAAATCAATCACTGCCTCTGGTATCAATATCAATTTTCCCTCTTCATCCAATGGAGGCAACTCTATTGAAGGTGTCACATTGTGCCCAAGCACCTTCTTGGGGCATGACATGTGGAAAACATTATGCACCTTGCTACCCTCAAGTAGTTCAAGCTCATAAGCCACCTCCCAAACTCTCTTGGTGACTCTAAATAGTCTGTAGAAGCGAGGATTCAACTTCTCTAACCCACTCTTCTTGAGAGTGGACTATTTGTAGAGCAGCAATCTCACATAAACTTAATCAATCACAATAGGAACATTCATTTACTTTTCAAAACTTAATCAATCACAATAAGAAAATTCAAGTAAGATCTAGCAATTAGGAACACAAGAAGAACACACAATTTACATGGAAACCTTTTTGAGAGAAAACCACAGCACAATTTTGCGTATATAATATAGTTTAATCTTCTTCTTCTTATAGGCTCCAATCTACTATCAAAGTCTCAAATCTCTATACCAACTGAGCTCCAACTTGGCAAGAGGCTCCAGCCTCTACTTGATAGGCTCCAAAAGCTTGCAAAATGAGGAGTTGAGCATGGGAATGGGTTACCAATTCACTAAGAGGAGGGGAACCGACTACTCAGGACCCCAAGTCACGGGAGGGTCTAGAACAATAGGCTGCCCTAATCCACCTCAAGCTAAGGAATGTTTCGAGAGAGTTTAAGGTTTAAAGGTTGAAAGGAAGAACAACCAGGTGGTTGTTGTCCTTTAACAAGCCCGAATGTTTCAGGAAGTTAGGTGAGCGAGTTTCCAGAGTCTAGACTGTAACTTAATCAGCTCATTGTCAAAGGACTATAGCACGGGACACAGACGACAGCGCAACACGCTGGCGTCTCTATGGGGTGCTAGCATTCATACAGAAAAAAAAAAAAGCGTAAAGTACAATCTAAAAGCCAAGGAAACCTACTATCGACCTAATGGATATGATTTAATGTAGTAATAGAAATGTAAAAGAACTAAATAACTGAATAACAAGAAGAATACTTTAACTTGATCTAAACTACAAATTGACAAAAGAGGGTGAGGAAAGAGCACCTTCCTACCCACGAGTTGATATCTTCGGAGTCTTCACTCGACGAGCAACCTACATACACAAGATGGAAAAATGTTGGGGCTATGTATAGAGGACTACCACAGTCAGTCCCCTGCTTTGGTGTTTCCACCTCCACAAACAACCACTATAGCAACGATAGGAGAAATGCGATAAAGGAAGATATTGAAGTAAAAGTACTAAGCACTATGTTAAACAACAATATGCTACAAAAACAATACGATAATGCAAGAGGAAAGGAAAATGGATTGATATCACCTTCAACCATATGCACTCAAGGCAAATGGGAGGAGCAAGCTAGCAAGCTTGCAAATGCCAACGTTGCCGCAACAACAAAGAGAGTAAACCTAGCAAAGTATCAACTTGCAGCTTCAATGGAGGTGAGAATGCTATGAAAAGAGTGAAAAGATAGTAGCTCAAGTGTGTGAATAATCAAGAAGTTGCCAAGGGAGCGTGTGAATGAAAGAGAGTCATTTGCAGATGGAATTGGAGGCAAAGGAGTCGTTCAAGGTCGGTCAAGGGAGCAGAGACGTTACTATTAGAAATGTTCTCATTGATGTCAAAGTTGAGAAGACGAAGTTTGTCATTGACGTCAAAGATGAGATCCAAGTATATGGTGCCACTTCAAGATTTTTAAAGGAAATTGTTTTATCAAAGAAACTGAAGACTTTTGGGTGCAAGGAATCTACAGAGTAGTCGTTAAAACAATTTCAGAAAAGATATCGGGAATTTGCTATTTGGAGGATTTTTAAATAATATAAAAATAAGGAAGTCGGGCTACAAGGATTTGACGTCAAGAGAGTTCGTGGCAAGCCTACACAACAGTTTAGAACGTTTAGAATACTCCATATGAGACAAAAAGAAGAGAAACGTGGAAGGTAAAGGAGACGAGTGTAATCGTCAATTCTATATGAAGCTTTGAATATTTATAGCATTGTATGGTGTGCATAGACTGAGGTGAAGATTATATTAAGAGCCCAAATTTTTTGACACATCCACTGCATACTAGAGGGAGGAAACTGATGAGAAGTAATGTGGCCCCAAATTGAGACACAGGAAAGATAAGAGCTTTGAAAATGTTATTTCGTATTAGAACAAGCTTCAATAGTACATGGATCCCACTGTAAGGTGATGATTTTAATTTAATTTCATGAGTATGGTGGAGTTCATTGTAGATAGCATCGGGGCAGATTAAATATTGACCTCGTGAGATTTGTCCATATGATTGGTAATTATATGAGGAGAGACCCAGCTGGGTGACAAATTCCCCTAGAAGATGTGTTTCAGATTCATGGTCAACAAAGCGAATGAATGGAGTGTGCTGAGCTATTTGATGCGTCTTGCCAAGGTTGGCATTCATTACATAGTTGGTGTTTATTTACTAGGCGGACATTCTGTGTAAGGTTAAAAGTGATTATGAAGGGAGATACAATGAGAGACAATTCTAAATTGTCTTAACGAAAGACTTCAGATTTTATTAATGAATGAAAAAGGCACGATTTAATAAAGAAACACGATTTGTTTCTTCAACGTCAGATTAATCAAAAAGTTAATGAAGAAACACGATTTGTTTCTTCAATGTGTGATTTGGATCAGATTTGTGAAGGAATATATCTCTTGAAGAATGTTGAATCAAATTTGAATGTGTTGGATCAGATTTGTGAAGGAGAATCATAGCAGATTTGGTGCAAGTTGAAGAGACATAATTGAGCAGATTTATAAAGACTATGGGCATATTTGTGAAGACTACATGATCCAAATTTGATAAGGGATATAGACAGTTTGGATAAAGGTGATATAAATATTCGATGAATGCAAACTTGACAAAGAACATGCAGATTTGAAAGAAGTATAAGCAGATCTAAAAGGAATACATATGGAAGTGATTGTATCAATTCATTAAAGCAGCATTGTATGAAGAGTTGAAAAAGAAAATATATCAAGATATTTGGAGATCATTCAAGGAAGATAAATTCAAGAGGAAGAGTGGTATTGAAGAGGAGATCTTAATTGTCCATCATCCGTTGAAGAAGCAACAATGAAGGTGGAACATTGTTCTTTAAGTTATTATTTTTGCTAAGTTGGTGCTTGGCAAGTGGTGGTTGGTGCCTCCAGTAGGTTGGTGCCTACGAATTTAGGAGTTGGTGCTCCTTGTAGGTTGGTGCCTACTAAATCAGAGATAGAAGTTGGCGCTCCTTGTGGGTTGGTGCCTACTAAAGTGTGAGAGTTGGTGATTCAAGTAGGTTGGTGCCTCCATTCATTGTAAAACTTATATAATTCATAAAGTACATTATTTGTACCATGGTTTTCTCCCGTAAAGGTTTCCACATAAAATCTTGGTGTCAACTTGTTCATATTGTTATATTCTTGCATATTTTGTGCTCTTCAATTACTCTTCATCGCCAATGGGAAATTGTAACACCTCTGCAGATTCCAGAGGCAAGAATCCTGTTAGAGCGTCTACGCGGTGCGCAGATGTCCGCGTGCCACGCAAACGTCCCCGACATAATATCCTCCACCGACACAAAAACCAACTGCCAAGTGGATGTGAAGCAAATGAGGGTTGTGGAATTACATTATTGAACTTGATTTTATAAGGTAGGAGGTACGCAAATGTGAAATTTGCAAGGGGTGCAAATTCATGCCATTACATTTTGCTCCCACTTTAGTGAGCAAAAGTGTCAGCGAATGCACGGTAAAGTAGAGTGAAAGTTGAGAAATGTATACCTGAACCGTCGAGGAAGCAGACCGCAATCTGACACACTCAAATGCACAGGAAGAGGTGATGGCTCCACAGGTACTCGATCCTGAGGAGAGTTGAACAAAATCTGCCGCAAGCCCTCATACCTACGAAAGGTGAACAAAAGGATTTGTAAGTGCTCGATCCTACAGAGGAGGCGCCCCAAGTGCTCAATCTTCAGGGAGGCTAGATGTGAAAGACTCCACAAAGTCTAATAGGCCCTTACAGGTGCCCGATCCTGCAAGGAAAGATCGAGGTGCTCGGTCCTCCAAGTTTGATTGAAAAAGCAACTTCACAAGTGCTTGGACCTACAAAGCAACATGTTAGATAGCGAAAAGCCACAGAGGCAGACAGACAGTCAACGATTGAAGGAGAGGCTTTCAAAGGGATCCCTTGGGAACCCTTCAAAAGAGAGGGGTCCGCTCAAGGGACACTCTGTTTGAAAGGCAATGATATTTTTCGCAAGTGATTCTAGCATCAAGGAATCCTTCTAAAAGATCTCTTTCATCAAGGAATTTGAAAGGAAGAATACTCCCTCGCAAGGGCAAGTTTTCAAACTTCATCAAAAAAAGTACTCCCTTCTTGAAGGAAAGTTTTCAAATTATTTCTTTATGAATCCATGGTGAAAGAAAAATTCCACTAGGGGTCCTTGTTGAAGAATATAATATTTTGAAAAATAAAGGATTTCTGACAAGGGATTCGTTGGCCACCGAATACACCTTTTGAAAATCAAAGCAATATGTGTAATGTCCCCTTCTCGTCAATAATCAGTTCAGTTGCTCATCAGCCTATTCCGGAGGCCCGTAGACTCGTTGAGAGAAAATTAGGGTTTCCTTGCTTGGAGGTTTGTGGCATTTTTCGGTGTTTACTATTTTTAGTAAATACTAATTTTGGCAGTGGTTCAGTTGTCAGCCTTCAGTTCATCTTTTCAGTTGGAGCAGTTGCTTGTGTTTAAGTTTTGGCTTTCAAAAGCAATTTTTGGTGAAATAGTTCATTTCAAGGTAATAATGTTTTATTATTAAGTTAAACACCTTGGCCTAGTAAAATAACTTAAGTTGTTTTTAAAGGAGGGTCATGAAGGGGTATGCCCTCATGAAGGAGTTTTTTATTATTTTATTAAAGTTTTGTTGCCTTGAGGTTTCGACGCCACCTTGGAGAAGATTATTTACTTTTTGAATTTTGAAAAGTTGCAAATTGTGGCTCTTGGCTTACCTTGTTGGGAATTTGAAGAGTTTTCTTCTCTTCTATAAAAATGAAGCCTTGCTCCAACTTTTGGCATCCATTGTTAATTGCTAAAGTTATGCTGTCGAAATGACATTGCCATTATTTCTTCGAGCGATGCTTACCTTCTAGATTCCAATCAATTTCGTGTTTGAAAGACAACACCTAATTGGTTTTATTGCTGCTCCTCATCCAAACTAGCAGATTGAGCCTATTTGTTGAAGAATTTTGGAGTTTATGATCATTTTTGAGTTGCTGGTTCATCTACAGCTGAAGGTGAATTTTGTATACAGCTTTGTGAGCAAATTTTATTTCATTATGGGCATTTGTGCTATGTGATTGTTGACATTGGGCGACCCTTCTCATAGAAGATGGGGTTTAAATTCAAAGAACCTGATTTTTAAGAGCAAAATAGCCCTTCCAGCCAGGCCGTACCTTCTCAAAGCACATTGGGATTTGTGCCAAATAAATGAGGAGGATTTGATGTTGTTTTTTGACTTGTTCTTGGGCGCCATACTCCTCGAGAGCCTCTACAAAAGACTTCACTCAATTCGGAGGTATATTGAATGAGTTATGAACATTTCATTGTTTTAATAGTTGCTGATTTACAAGTTCAGTTTGCTGGTTTATGCAATCAGACTGTTATAAGTTCAATTTTAGCCTTCAGTTTTCATTAGTTGAGTGTTGAAATATTCAGAGAATTCTTTGTTTACATATTAGAACTGTTTGCTATCATTGTAATACTAGTAATTTGCAAAAATTTTAATTGTAAGGTTGAGCATTAGTAGTACTAATCCAACCAGTTTGTTATGACTGCAATTGCTTGTAATTTTCTAAGCAAACATTAATTACCCCTGGATGGTTTACCGCCAGTGTGGAGAATTGAACTCTCTATCTCTATTTGTACTCATTGTCAAGTGGTGAATCCCCACTCTTGAGTGGATGCTCGTTGCAGCGAATGAATTAGTTAGTTGAGTTTTCTATGGTTGGTTATCCACCTAATTATTTCAGTTTGTAATAATTACTCCGCCATATGTTAGCACCTCGCCCTCACTGGGATGCTAAGTGCACATTCTTGGCGTGGAGTTTATCTTCCATTTCCAATTGTATTAGTTTCAGTATTGAGTTATTGATCCTAAGGATCCTCTGACCATATGCCCGCCCCTCTTCCTTAAGTGGTTTTAGGGCGCATTCTTGGTTAGAGTTGTTTTGATAGAGATTTTGTTTTGCCGCTAACGCTAATCAAATTGGCCAAGTGTTGGTTATTGTGTAAAAATTGTGGCAAAAAATTGGTTAACATATTTTAGTCGTATCAGAGCAGAAGACCTTGCCATCCTGTGAAATTCAACAGTAGTCAATTATCTGATGAGCGACAAAGATCCTAGATACTTTACCAGAAGTCACGCCAAAGCTCAGCATCAGTTTCCAGAAGTCCCAGAAGCAGAGACATTTTTAGAAGCTCTAAGAGAAACTGGTAAAGCAGTAGAAGGGAGTGGGAAAACAGTTGAAATAATGTCAGAAAGTGTTAGGCAAGCTAATGAGGAAAGGGATAAGATAGAAAAAAAGTTTAACGGGATGATTGACATGATGTCCCAATTATTGTCCAAGTTGGATCAGCAAGCGGCACAGAATATCATTCAGCCCCAAAATAATCCAACTGGTGAAAGCAGTGGAGTTAATGGGAATAACAGTAATGGTAGTCCTGAGGTGAATAGAAGAGATAGAATTGTGGGTCAGCATACTGCAACCTCTAGTGGATCCTCCTCTAGACCTTTTTTCCCTACTTTCACTCCAAGGGAAGAGCAACCACCAATTGAAGCTGCAATACCTTTTGCTAATGATGCACGACAAGCTTATATCGAATATGTTTCCTTACCTCCTAATATGAGGGATGCTTGGACCTTTGATCAATATATGAATCAAAGGAGTAGGAGAAATGGTGGAAGGAATGAGCAACGTCCTCCTATGATGCCTAGAAATGATTTTTATCGAGCTTTGGGAAAGATAACTTTGGAACATTTTGATGGTGGTAATAAGTGTACAGCTAAATCATGGGTGTAGAAATTGGATAACTATCTCTCTCTCAGACCAATGCCAAAGGAAGATGCAATTAAATTTGTCACATTGCACTTGGATGGAGTAGCTCACGAATGGTGGACTCATGGTTTGGTCACTCTTGGCCATAACCTCATCCGCACCTATGATGAGTTTACCAACAAGCTAATTGAAAGATTTGATACCAAGGAACATAAGTTGAGATTTAGAGAATTGGCACAGTTGAAGCAACAAGGATCTTTAGAAAATTATGTGGCTGATTTTTAAAGGTTATCAGTAATGGTGCCTAACATTACTGAGAGAAGACTTGTGGTTCTCTTTTCTGAAGGATTAATGGAGCCTTTGAAGGGATGGGTCAAAGCCTTTGATCCACCAACTTTAGATGAAGCCATCAAGAAAGCGAGAAGCATGGAGTTGGTAGCCCCAAGGCCTAAATTTCATTTGAAACCTTTCAACCATAAGAAGGATAAAAAACATTCTTCAAATCTGCCAAAGAAGTTTCCACCAAAGATGTCAAAAGAGCTTTGATAACAGCTTAGAAAAGATGGAGTTTGCTACACTTGTTGTGAACCTTGGGTTAAGGGTCACCGTTGCTATGGAAGAGGCAAAGCACATCAAATGGAGGGCTATTCTGATTATGGATCAGAATCTGATTCGTCTTATCAGCAATACGAATCAGCAAGTAGTAATGGAGAAAAAGGCCCAGAAGAGAAGCCTAATGAAGTTGGAGATTGTAGTGCTTTAGCACAACTATCGAGTTTTCAAAATAATGAATCCTTTCAGGTTCATTGAGTGATTGGCTCGCAAAGAATTGTTGCTCTAATTGACACGGGAGCAACTCATAATTTTATTGATGAAGGATTAGTAGCCAAAAGAGGTTTGAAGACTGAAGAATTTGAAGGTTTCAAGGTAATGGTTGCAGATGGTTTTACTATGTCTTGCACAAGAAAGTTTCCTAACCTTTCTATGCAATTAGGAAATTATGAGGTGAAAGATGATTTTTATGTGGTTGGAATTAGAGATACAGATGTTCTACTAGGTATACAATGGCTGCGATCTCTTGGTGAGATCACATTGAATTTGCAAACCATGGAGTTGAAATTTCAGTCAAAGGGGAAGAATGTTGTCTTGAGAGGGATGTCTAATGGGGTCCCTCGGATAGTGTCTTTGAAAATAATGGAAATGCTGATCCGGCATGATCAAGTTGAATGGGCTGCTGAGTGTATGTTCCTACCAGCTGATCCAATGGAAGAAAAAAGGCAATATCATCCTGATATCCAAGCCTTGCTTTCTAAGAAGAGCAAAGTCTTTGGTAGTCTACCTCCTAGGAGACCTCTTGAAAGAGGTTGTGAGCATGTGATTGAAGTAGAAGAATGAGCAAAGCCTGTAATCACCACGCCATATCGTTATCCAAAGAAGCAAAAAGATGAGATAGAAAAGGCCATCAAGGAGCTATTGGAGTTGGGGTTCAATAGGCCAAGCAAAATTCCTTTTGCTTTAGCAGTGGTGCTGGTCAAAAAGAAGGATGGCACAATGTGCATGTGTGTTGACTATCGCGCATTGAATCAAAAAACAATTAAGAATAGATATCCTATTCCAAAGATAGATGAGCTTATTGATGAGCTCCATGGGGCTATGTTATTTTTGAAGATTGATCTATGTTCTGGTTATCATCAAATCAAGATGAGGGAAGCAGATATAGAGAAAACAGCATTTAGATGCCATTTTGGGCATTTTGAATTTTTTGTCATGTCTTTCGAGTTGACAAATGCTCCAGCAACATTTCAATCTTGTATGAATAAGATCTTTAGACATCAGTTGAGAAAGTGCGTGCTCATCTTCTTCGATGAAATCCTCATTTTTAGTAAGTCTTGGGAAGAGCACCTCAAGCACTTAGAAGAAGTGCTTAGCATCTTAGAGGCAAAATGCTTGTTTGCCAAAAAGTCAAAATGTGAGTTCGGGATGACAAAGTTGTTGTACCTTGGCCACATCATCAGTGCTAAGGGTGTCAAAGTTCATCCTAAGAAGATAAAGGCCATTCTTGATTGGCCTCCTCCAAAGAATGTTTCTCTTTTGAAGGGATTTTTGCGCTTATGTAGTTTTTATAGAAGATTTGTTAAAGGCTATTCACATATGGCAACTCCCCTTACAGATCTCACAAAGAAAGGAGCTTTCCTATGGACAAACAAGGCACAAGAAGTGTTTGACAAGTTTAAGCACATCATGAGTTCATGTCCAGTATTGGCTCTTCCGGATTTCACAAAGCCATTTGTCATGTCCCCTTCTCAGTGACATCTCTCAGACGACAGGATTGGCCTATCATACGACCCTCGTAGGCCGATGGACTGGATAGGGGGTCACTTCGGAGCTTGGCTCAGCTTCAGTCAGCAGGGATTGATCAGCTGTCTTTCGTTCTGGCTCAATCAGAGACATTTTGTAGAATTGCTATTTTTAGCAGTTCTTGGCAGGCAGTGTGGGACCACTGCTATTTTTAGCAGTTTGGCTGTGGCGGCATCAGGAAACACTTCAGAGTTCGTCAGCATCAGACGGATTGATCATCGGGTTAGAAACGCGGGAGATATTAATATTTGATCATCTTGATTAAATATTAATTAATTAACGCTTATAATATAAAGTTATAATTTAATATTATAACTTAAGTGTTTTTTCATTGAGGGGTGCGCCATCATGAAAAGGGGCCGCTTGACATTTAAATGTACACTGGAATATTCGTAAGTGGAGAATCCGGCGGAGGAAGCGGAAAATATTAAAAATAAATATTTCATTAAAACCCTATTTTCAAGGGGAATCGCGACTTTTCGCCCGTCCGTCCCAGCCCGTCTGCGAGTTCACGCCCCGATAGTCCTGTCCAGCCCCTGATTCACGTTTTGTCTCCAGGAGAGCTTGGCCCCGCCGGGAAAGCAATTCAGAGAGTGTGGAATACCACTTGATTTATTGCCACAGAGGTTTTCTTACTCAGAGAAAACTACAGAGCTTCAGAGTTTACTATTAGTCAGAGGTTTCCTTCAGTATTTGTTTCCAGAGATCAGTCATTGGCTGGGGCGCACCATATTCAAAGTCTTAGACATCAACTTTGAGGAGGCCGTACAAATTAAAAGACTGTTTCTGCCAGGCCGTACTTCTGACAGGGCCGTACCATTGTCCCTGGGCCGTACTCTTCAAATTAAAATAAACGCCTTCATTTGAGATCTCCAGTTTGCTTCAAAGTGGGCGCCAATACCATTTGATCCATTTGTGCATGCCAGAAGGAGGGAAAGAGACCATATTTATTTCTGCCGTACTGATTTGTACCTTCAGCCGTACCAACAAATCAGGTTCTTTTCATAATAAAAATTCATTATTTGTCTTGCATGTTGTCAGATCATTTGTATATGAAGATCATTTGATGAATAAAGGAAACGCCTTTAGTTCTTATTGTATTCCTTGAGTAAATTGCAGATTTAGAATTTCTATTGAATTTATTATAAATTTCTGTCAAAGCCGTACTGTTCATAAAAGCATTGAAAAATCCAAAATTACAAAAAACCCACAAAACTTCAGAAAAACGTCAGAAAACTAAAAATATCAATCAGAGCAGTGTTAGAGGGAAACCTAGGGTTTCTACAGTGGTATCAGAGCTTGATTCTGCCATCCTAGGGTTTGGCCATCACATGCAACCAGAGGAAATTGATACATACAGGTACTACACTCGCAGACGTGCCTTGCTTGAAAGGCAACGCAGTTTGAGCAGGCAGCCGGAAATCATGGCTGATAGGAATGATAGGGCTGAGAGAACAGATATACCTCGGACAGATGTCCCTCATAACAACCGAGATCAGGATGATGCTGAGGTCTTACTCACACCCAGAGATCTTCGTGCAGGACAACGTCGATCTGACGATGTATTACAGCAGGTAGCACAGGCACTGCAGAGGTTAGGGACTTCGAGGAGACC
>VDFB02139507.1:0-22248 GCA_007258455.2 Sequoia sempervirens | reverse complement strand
ATAACTAGACTCTACTATCAATTTCTTGAAATAGTGTGTTTGCTCTATATTAAAATAATTCCTTTTTTAAAAAACAATCAAATATTCAATAAAAAGACTTGTTAAAATAAACTATTATTTAGAATACAAAAACACATAATAATGCAAAAACAATTGATTTTATATTAATAAACAATATTTTTATAAAATGCAAACTATTTGTTTCTTTATTTAATAAATTATATTTATTATTAATGTTAATTTTATATAAAATAAATATCCTTTAAACAAATTCTGGAACTTTAATAATCTTATAACTTCTACGACAAAATAAATATATTCTATATATTAAATTATTCAAGTGGATGAAGTACATATTGATTAAGACGAGTATACAAGAGAAGATATGCCGAGCAAAATAATGTCTTCGAAAAAAAAGATTCTTTCAACAGCCAAATTAAGATACTATGTTCTCGAAATAGCAATATAATATTGGTAAATATGGAGAAGACTGGTAATTCTCTGATCACATCAAAATACGAATAGAGAACCTTTTCTTAAAGGATGATAATAATGTTAACATTGAGAGGTCTTTCTATATAAAACGAAAGGTTTGCACACAGAAACACTTTCATAATCACTAATTCATTATGTAAATATAAGCACATACGAACAGAGTACTTGTCTTGTAAGGTTCCAACTTCTGTAACGACTAATTTCCCTATTTGTATTCTGAAATTTAAGATTAATCTACTATTACAAGCATATATGTCTGAGCATTCATACACAAACAAAGTATTTAAATATAGACAATTCCATTTATATTATAGCTTTATACTCCAAAAAATAGCGCAGCCAGAACATTTCTACTTATGGTACATCCTATAAAAATTTCATTAACAAAGAATTTCACTCTTACAATTTGATGGCAAATAACCCTGGAAGTGAATCGGAATCACAGGAGCGAATATAGAGGGGAATACGAGGAAGGGGAACAGGAGTGGGAGTTGTAGGAGAATATACCAATAACCCATCTATGCGTTTTACAATCTCTTTATTCCTCCTTACCCACCAGTAAGAAGGGATTTGGAGGTTTTCAACCAACAAGTTGGAGTACTTGTTCACAAGAGCTGGATCTCTTCCCGATGGTTTGAAAGGGAGCTTGTTATTTCCTTGAAACCCATCAAGCAAATGGAGATAAACCTCCAAATTGTGGAAGGTGGCTGGATTATACGATTTCTTCAGCATTGGAGAGCAGCTACTGTCCAAAGTAATCGTGACGCCCACATGAACATATGTCCATGGAAGCCAATGCAGAAATCTGGTGAGCCATCCCATCTTCTCGTTGAGAAAAACTCCAGGAACTCTGGGAACCAAGTCCCATTTATTTACCAGGCGCAACACTTTAACGCCTATCTCCTCCAAATGTTGGGAAAATGCTAGGTTTCCTACACGTGGAGAAGCAAAGGCAAAGACTGTGACAGGTATTGATTTCCTATCATTTTGTTTCACGACAATCTGTTTGATATCATATGCATTTAGAGTCGCTAACGCAGCTCCCAAGCTATGTCCAGTGAATGTTATGCTCATATCTTCTTCATCTTTGTACTCATTCAATAACCTTGTTATTTCGCTCACCACAATATCTCTTGCGCTGAGTCTGCATCTCACAGAGTCTCCATGTACAGAGTTATAACATCTCAGAAATCCCTTCTCTACTTGAACACCTTGTTTGAAAGTTGTTTGTATGTCGGGGCATTCTCTACTCTCAGATGAAGTGGCAGGGACTAATATATCTTTCAGATTTTGTATCCATTCTTGAGGTGTTTCAGTTCCCCTCCATGCAACAACAATGTCTCGTCTTCCCAATCTCTTTATCTCTTTTGGGTCTGTGCAAACAGCAATAAAGCCCATCCATGTACCGGAATCGCTGGATTTCGGCTGGAAAAACGACTTTAACACGGCTGTATTGGCGTAAATATATCTGGTTACTTGGTAGCCACGCCCACTCCTAAGCAATTCCAATCTACGCCCCAGCGAACTTCTGCTGCGTTTAGAATTCCCATAGTATTTTGAAGAATAAGTGTTGTCAAATGAATCATAGCATTGCTGTGCAAAATCACCATATCTGAGTATCTCTGCTTTCAGAAGTGGGTTAATGGGGTCAAGCATGCCTTTCCAATCATCAATACCCTGAATAAATCTCCAAATATCTCCAACCTGGGCGTAGCTTGTCTCTTTTGCATCTCCTTTTACTTGCTCAGTCGTTAGAGGCCCACTGCCCATAGCTAATGCAGATATTTCCATAGATTTTCTATGCCACATACAATTTACTAAACAATCCAAAGCTCCTCAAATCGTTTGAGCTATGAAACAAAAACGAAATTTGTGCACAGACCTTTGCACTTTGATATTTACAGTTTGTGAGAATAGCCTCTGCCCTTCGGTATTTACAGTTTGTGAGAATAGCCTAATGATAGAAATGCAAAATAGAGTGGCGAATTTATAGTGGCAATATGTCAATCCACCCTACCATTCGTAACGAACATTCTTGAAAACAGTCTTCATTACCCTTTGGTATTTACAGTTGGTGATAATAGCCGAATGAGAGATATACGAAATAGAGTGACGAATACGGATTGACAATGTCAAGCCACCCTACCATTCGTAACGAACTTTCTTGAGGAAAGTCTTCAAAGTGCAACTGCTCTTGTCATCAGAGTCTTGATTCTTGATTGCACCGAGTCAGCCACGCGCGTAATCTTGCACGCCTTAGTTTACTACTTTCTTAAAACAGTACAGGATGAAAATGACAACACTAAAATACGAAGTGGACTAAAACTATTTTGGTGCGAGACCAATGGCCAATTGACGTTTGCTTATGTCGGTTCAATGAACCATCAAGCTGGATTTATATTTGTAATGGCGGCATTGGATATTTTATATGTAAATTATATAAAAACAGAATATGGTAAATTTCAATCACATCTCTACAACTTGATGTAAAACTTTAGAGACAAATGAAAATTCGTACACAACATTAATAGTTTAAGTAATCTTACTACGGGAGGAGAAGGATCATAGGATGATTGTGTTGGAAATAAAATCCGATCTACACACAAAGAAAGTTTGTTCCTCTCATAAAACAAAACAACAAATATTATAGAGACCAAGGGAGGCAAACAACACTTAGAGAAAACACAGAAATCATATTTTCAATTTATCTCAAAATATATTTAAAATTTTTCATAATCATATTACAAAATGTTTACAGATAGTTTTACTTTTACTAATGCTGTATATGATTGGTTTTCCTACAGATACCTACAGATGCTACGTAAGATTGGTTTTCCTGCAACTGTCTATAGCTACTACGTATGACTGGTATTCTGCAACTATCTAGAGCTACATCTATTATTCTACTGCTCAAAACTATATTGTTGCTAATGTAACTTCTTGTTAGAATTAGGTGCTGTACACCTTGCATAATGTTTGTAATATTTTATTTATTTATTATGTGTGTGGTGCACCTAGGTGTTTTCTAGGTGAACGTGCATCACAAGGAGTTATAATATTGGAGCCACTTTGTTGTATGTATCATTGGGACATAATTGTAAAATGTAATTATTTAATATTGGGGAATAATAATAAAATAATAAAGTACCCAATATTAAATGTGGGGTCACATGATGTTGTATGGTTTTGGGCACATGGTTTATGTAATACCACTTGGTGGTTTTGTGGGAGCTTGTTTCTATAAAAGCAACCACATGGGTAGTTGTTTAGGGTTGGATCAAAAAGTTGGTCAAGGTTGAGCTTGTGCATGTGTGAGGGTTTGAAGCATGGCATGGGATGTGTGGATTCATGCTTGGTCACATGGAATGCATGGATAGCTTGTACTTCAGAAGTGTTCATGGAGTCTCTACAGATGTATTGTAATGGGTTTTCATTGCTGAATAATACATGGAGTGTGGATGCTTTTGGAGGCTGGGTTTTTCCTTCTTGAGGGTTTTTCCAGGGTATATATTGTGTCATCTTTGATGGGTATGTTGTCTATTCTCTTGCATGTTGATGTTGAGTATTTTACTTGCATGTTTTCAGATTTGGGTTATGTGGAAATTATCATTACATGGCTGCATAGTTTCCTTACAAGTGGTATCAGAGCTTTGGTTATTGGATTGGATAACCCTAGGTTGCATGAGAGAATGAAAGACAATGGCATGATATAGGGTTTTGCAGGTGTTTTATTGCAGATCTGAGGGTTTTGGGTTTGCTGTTATGATGGGTTGTTTGTAGATTTGGGGTATAAGAAAATTTGGCAAAATAGGGTTTCTTGGTCATGCATTTAAATGAGGTTTTTGGGGGTGAGATTTCACAGATGACCTCATAGGACAAAATGGACCTCATGGTTGGATTCAGGTTGGCCGAGAGAGAAATTTTGACATATAACATGCCTCCTACTTGGCTAAAAAAACTTTCCCATTCGTCCGTAATTTGACGCGCTTGACTACATTACTGCCAAAATGAAATATTAAAAAATCCAATTTTTTCACTACCGGGTAAGGTAAAAAATCCTGCAAAAATAAAAAACAAAAATTTGTGGGAAAAATAAAAAGTGAAAACAAAAAAATAAAAAATAAAATTTTAATGTTTGGTCAAGAAACCCGTAGTCTCGCCAAAGAAGTACGCTACCGCATAGATAAATGATGGATCAAGTACCCATGCTACCACAAGATCACGGGTGAGTTCCTCACAATAATGCTGTGGTACCATTAACGGAAGAGGTCTCGGTGGTCTTCGCTAGGGCTTAAACAAAAAATTTAATAAAATTTTAAACCTTTTTAAATTCTCACATATGAAATCCTCAATTCTGTCTGATTTCAAATTAAATCTGCATTTAATATTCGTCTGGTCCAATGTGAGGGTGGAGGAAATTTTTTTTAAATTTGGAAAATTAACCTGTTTTAATGGATTTCCGAATCCGGTCACCAATTCCACCACCGAGCACCGCCTCGGCCGCCGCTCGTGAGAACCACTAGGAGGCTTTTGAGTAGCAGTTTTTTCAAAATGGATACCGATTTTCAACTTCTTATAGTCGTTGGAAAGCTGGTTCCGAGCACTACACAGTGGTATAGGTGTTGTTCCATGTTTTTTAGTTTTGACAGTGTTTTGCTTGGTTGAAGTCAGATGTTTATTTTGAGCTTTGAGAGGGCATATCGGGTGCATACGGAGTCGGATTTTGGACTTCAAATAGTCAATGGAAAGCTTGTTCAGAGTACTTTACAGTGGATCAGGTTTGGAGATATTTTGGCATGGTTTATTTGCTATTTTCTTTATCTGAGCTGTTTATGGGTCTCTTTGACTATGGTGTTATTATGAGCTTATGGATTGTCGGATTTGGGATATTTGATGATGGATTCATTGTATGCTCAGTTGTACATCTCAGATTATTATATTTTTGACATGGTTATTAGCATGTATGTTGCATTGTTGTATCTACAAGTTGTGCAATGTTGTAGGCGGTCTATACTTACTTGTTGCACCTATGACTTGGATATGGGTTGTCTTTTCCCATTGATATTTCAGTGTTGATGCATGATCAGTTTTAGTGGCTTGGTTTAGTCACTTGGTTTGTTGATTTGGTTGTCATTGTTGAGGAGGTGAGATGGTATTACCAGGTACAGTCATGATATGAGATCTATGTAGTTGACTATGATTATTCAGATATGTGGACATGGTTGGGTTGATTTGTTGGTATATTTGGTGGTGATCATTATGTCATGGATGTTTCTTATGCATTAGAGACTTTGGCATGTTATGATGGTTTATACAGGTGCATTGATTGGTGGTATTGGATTGGTTCCTGATTATGGTTGTGGTGGTGTATCTTCTTGGGTTTAGGAGATTGGTATCACGATGTCATGGATAGCTTGGTTACACGGTTCAGTGGGAGCTTGTGACAGTGATGGTTTGGCAGGATGATGGTTTGGTGGTGTATCTTCTTGCTTTAGAGGATGGTTATCATGTTGTCATTGAGAGCTTGGATTCACAAGTTTTGTGTGAGCTATGACAGTGTTGGTTTTGTGCATCATGGTGCCATGGGATTGCTTGGTATCACGGTTCAAGTGGGAGCATTTGGAAATGATGTGGATCCATTGGTTATTATGGATGGTTTCCTTAGGCATCTGATCTTTGTGTCATGGAGGAGCTCTTGGATTCTGTGTGCTACAGTGAGAGTTCTTTGACATTAGGTGTTGGAGATGTTGAGGTATTATTTATGACTTGTTGGTTTTGATAGGTGATCCTTGGTTGTAGGATGGTTTTGTTATTATGTCATGGTATACTCTTGATTACTAGTTTAGAGTTGTGGCATGGTACATGTTATGATGATTTAGCATGTGATCTTCTTTTGAGAGGATGTGAGATCATGGTGTCATGTTTATGTTCCTGATTCTACAGTTGGAGCTATGATTTTGATCTTGGTTGGTTCTCTTTGTATTGAGTACATTGATCATTTGCTTGGTGTTTAGCATGGATTGATCGGTTACAGGTGCTCATGGATACTTGGAGACATAGGTGAGGCTTGGTGTTCTCTTGTGATTAGAGACACGTTTTGAGATGGTTCTCTTTGATGAGGTTTTAGCAGAAGTCCGAGGGAGCTCTACACCTTGGCTTATGAGTTCAACATGGATCAAGAGGAGAGTGTTCTTGGTTGAGTCATGATGACTTGGATATCCTAGAGGAGCATTCTCATTCCCCACTCTTGGTCTACTCGGCGGTTCACTTGAGAGGTATTTCCCATTATTCTTTCAGGTGCATTATGTTTATGCTTTGTCTTCTCATGGATATGGATCTTGAGTCATGGATATTTGGTTTCTGGAGGGTTCATTTGAGGAGTGTTGGCATGTTTATCTCCTTGTACATGTTGGGTTTAGGAGATGGTTTATTGGGCTGATTTCCTTGGTTTGGGAATGGTTACTTTGAGTTTGATCTTCTTGTTTTGAGATGCTTACATCCATGTTAGTTACATATGTTATGTTTGATCTTGGTGATTGGATGGATGGATGTGGTTATGGATTTTGTTATGGGGTATTATGGAGGAGATCATACTTGACACAGTTGGCATTTAGAGGGGTGTGTGTAGGAGGACATGCTACAGGGTTTGGTTTGCAGGTTTTGCTTATCATTGTGGATGTTCCTTGGTACTACATGTTTACTTCTATGAGATGTTGGTAGTAGACTTGGTATGCCTTTGTGATGGTGCCTTTTTGGGATGTTAACGAAGCGACGCGTTGAATGCGCTCATTCTAGGTTTGCATTCATCTTGACATTGCCCATGCAGTGGGAGCTCTTGGATGTGTATGTCATGCTTTGACAGGTTTGCACATGGAGTTTTTATTGCGGTTTATGGGTGGATATGTTGTTGGCATGAGTTTACTATGATATGTATACCTTGGAGGTATGGATAGTTGGATGTGTTGGCATTTGCTGTGGATGTCATTTCAGCTATGGTGATTTATTCTTGACAGCTACTGGTGCATATTGGATTCAGTGTTTGTGTTTTGAGATATCAGGTTGAGGCAGGTTTATGCTTCTTTGTGACAGTTAGTGTGACATCTCTTTGGATGTGTTCATATCTTAGTGCAGTTGGCATGGTGGAGGATGGGAGAATTCATGGATGAGATGGTGGTCAAATTCTCAGTTCCTTTTAATAGATCTTGATGGAACATATGGAGAATTTGGACCCTAGATGGTACACGTTGCCTATGGATTTCCATTTGTTACCCTGGCTTATGCAATGTATACAACAAGGGAGATTTCTGGAGTGTAGAATTAGGTGTTGTGCCAACTACATAATATTTGTAATGTTTATTTATTTTATTTTCAAGATATAAAGGCACCTAGGGTACTGTAGGTGAACGTGGCATCACAAGGAGTTATAATGTTGGGGCCACTTTGTTGTATGTATCATTGGGACATAATTGTAAAATGTAATTATTTAATATTGGGGAATAATAAAAAATAATAAAGTACCCAATATTAAATGTGGGGTCACATGATGTTGTATGGTTTTGGGCACATGGTTTATGTAATACCACTTGGTGGTTTTGTGGGAGCTTGTTTCTATAAAAGCAACCACAAGGGTAGTTGTTTAGGGTTGGATCAAAAGTTGGTCAAGGCTGAGCTTGTGCATGTGTGAGGGTTTGAAGCATGGCATGGGATGTGTGGATTCATGCTTGGTCACATGGAATGCATGGATAGCTTGTGCTTCAGAAGTGTTCATGGAGTCTCTATAGATGTATTGTAATGGGTTTTCATTGCTAAATAATACATGGAGTGTGGATGCTTTTGGAGGCTGGGTTTTTCCCTCTTGAGGGTTTTCCCAGGGTACATCTTGTGTCATCTTTGATAGGTATGTTGTCTATTCTCTTGCATGTTGATGTTGAGTATTTTAATTTCATATTTTCAATTTGGGTTATGTGGAAATTGTTATTCCATGGATGCATTGTTTTCTTACACTTCTCTTCAACCTTTATTCTTCACAAACTTTGTTACTACTACAACATTATTTTTTCTACTCACAAAACTAACTGCTATTTATCATTTTCCTTTTGTGTTTCTCTTCACATTTCAAATTTACCTACCAACATTAATTTTCCACCCAAATACTTCTTCTCCAAAAATATCCAATTTAGGCATCAAATGCAAAGCCCCTAAAATTTAATGTTAGTTGGTGCCTACAAAAAGAATGTGAGGGGCAAGATTCAAGAGATCTTGGTTAGAGGCAACAATACCCATTACGTTAGGGGCAACAATACCCATTAGAGTTAATCATCTAGCTTGGAATTAATGCATTTCCAACTTCCCCTCTCAATTTCACATTCACATTGTACTTCTAGAGCCAAAACTACAAAATCAAAGCTCTCTCAAGCTTGTTCTACATGCTTTCTAAAGTTACCTCTCAGGGCTCCAAAGAGGCTACCACTATATCCATGATGCCCAAACTATTTCTTGGGCACTAAAAATTATATCTTGAGTGGCTTCATAAAATATCAACAAGTTGTTGCTCAAACCTACAATACTTGACTTTTATTTCTCCATATTCAACTAGCTCCCTTATAAAGTGATATTTTATCTCAATTGTTTGCTTCATCTTATAGTTTGGACCTATTTTAGTGACCTGCATTTATGCATTTTTAAAACTCATTAATGGGCCCCTAATACCCTTTATTATGCATCCCAAGACCCATTTTAATAATTTCTCGACACTATATCTCACATTGAATAAATGATATTAATCAACTTAATGCCCTGAGATAAATTATTTCTTGAGCTTTTAGGCCAGGACCCATTCACCCATCGGCGAATGGGTCCCCTTTAAGTTCACAAACTCAAATTTAAACATATTTTAGGCACCATTTCAAGGTCCTAAATTTAAATTCTAAGTGACTACTTTTGGGATCTAATAAATGGGAAATTAGAAAAGAAGCCTATAAAGCTAAGTCTTTCAATCATCTTTGACTATAAAAGAAAGAGGTTCGCATGATATCACAAGGATTTACACTCAAGAGCAAGGAGAAATCAATTAAGCATTCAAAGTTGTCTTTGAGTAGTATTATATTTGTTTTTAGAGGTCTTCAAGGTCATTTTGTCAACAACATCAAGCATTGTCAAAGATTGATGATAAATTCCTATTGAGGATCATGATGGATAATAGGTTTTGGGAGATGCGCCAAGCCATTCAAATAATCCTAATGACTTGTTTCCTAAGTGGTTCCATCTTCTATTATCATTCTACTTTCTACCTAAAGGAAGGTATATTCAGATTTGTCATCTATTAGGGCGATTTGATATCTTCCAAAGTAGGTCTTTGTCACTATTCATTATTTCATTTAGAGATCCTATTCTAACACATTTGAGTAGGTTTGATTTGGATTTAATCTCTTATAATCTTAGAAACACTTAATATTAGGCCTTACACACACTTTCAAGTTTCAGATTTGTACTTTCCATCAAGGTTTAATTACCAAACTAGGGGTTTGACTGAGGCAAACCCCCATCCACCACCAAACAACATTTTTTACTTTGTAGATTTGTCATAGATTCAAATCCAAGAGCAAAGGTTCAAAGGTGCGGGAGAGAAGTGCAAGTTTAGGCTATAAATCTCATATTCAAATTTTTCCAGAATAGGACACCTGTGCTCATTTGCCCATGGGTGAATGAGTCCCTAACAAACTTGAAAAAACAACATTTATAATAGGTGCATAGTGTTCTCATTTCTCAGTTCTTCCAAAAGACTTTTTGTTTCTCTTAGTTTTATTCTTAATCTACAAGATCCAAGTGGCAGATTGCACTTTGGAGTCGATTTGCTATTTTTTAGTTCTTCTCCCAAAAGTTTTTCTTGAACTTGACCCTTGTCCTTTAAGCATAAGGAAATTTGAAGATTCTCACATTGGGTTGATTAACCTAAGGGTTGTTAATCAATAATTGTGAGGATCTCATTTCCTAATGAATGTAAGAATATGGGGTCTATTTTCTCCCTTTGGACTTACCTCTTCATTTTGGGAAAACCCTATTTTTCTTCATTTCATTTTGGTGAACCCAACCTTGTACAAAACAATTCTAAAATTTTGAGTCTATTTCAGCCCTAGATCTTAATGATGCATTAGTCTGTATTAGATTGCATTAGTTGCATTACATTTAGGATTCTTTAAACTTTCATTAGTGAACATTTCATTTGGGGTTAATTTTTGCACGTTTGCATCACCCAAATTCACAAAAAAAATACAAATTTGCATTGGATCTACATTCATTTTTCATTGTACTTGCATCAAGATCACCATTTAATTATCTAAGTTAAAATTTAAGTTCAAGTTGCATTCTAAAAATAGTTACCTAGTTCATCATTTGACCTTGTTTACACTTGCATTTAGACACCCTAATCTTGAAAAACCTATTATAGAAACCCCTATTTGTAATTATAAAAAAAAATCACATAAGATAAACTAAGATCCTAAAAATTCAATTTAAAAAAAGGCCTAATCAAGGACCCATTCGCCCATGGAGGAATGAGTCCCTATACATATCTTTTAGATAATTTTTTGGGTAATTTTTAGCCTTTATTTTTTACTTATGTTGTTTTTAGATCTTAGAATTGGTTTCTTGAAATAACATTTTTGTAATTCAAGTTATTCCTTCTTTAGTTAGATCTTGTAGCATTTTGGAAAATATTTATTACATACATCATTTGAGGATAGTGGTAGATTTATGTATGTTTCCTTTATTTTCAACATCATTTCATAGCTTAGATAGATTAGTTTACATTTTCCAATCATTAGAAAGCACAAACAAAAAACTAAAAACATCAAACAAAACAAACAAATCAAGCACAAATTGATGAAGCCCTTGGACAGAGCATAGTCATTTGATCATGTCAAATCTCTTTTTCCAAGTTAACATATCCCTCAAACCCTCTAGTAGTGAATGACTTTGACATTTTAGATGAATACCTTGAGGATTTCATCTCACAAGGTTCATCCACTAAGGCATATCATAATTAACCAAAAAAAATAGATGTTAATGTAATCATACCCCAACTTATCCTTTACCCACCATCACATTAACAGGTATGTGTAGGATCATCATGGAAAAAACGTGCCCTTAAGTGGTGAAAATTTTAGAAAAATCAAAGATAGGAAACTTGACATAAAAATTTGAATAAGTTATATATATTATTTCAAAATATGTAAGAATAGAATCTATAGAAAATTGAATGTAGTTTCTAAACTACTACGTTGTTTTTTTCTTAAATCTCTTTGGTGAAAATTGGAGATTTCAATGTAGTAACTTACTTAAATTTCAGGGAAAAAAAAGAAGTCGGTGTTTGTTTGACCACCCTAACCACAATAAAATGATAATGTTTTTTATAAGATTTTAGATATAAGTAGAGAACTCATGTCCCAATCTGATGCATATTTTTTTGTAATTTTTTCCAAGTAAATAATTAATTATGAATTTTTATTACAACCTTTAAAAAATATAAAACTTGTATGTCTAACCACCTTAACTTAGTCAAACTCTTATGAAATTCAATTGTTTTTTAAATACTATAGTATGTGAAGCATAAAATGTGACAAATTTTTGGATTCAAAAAAAATGTGATACCATTTGAAAGCTATAAAAATTTTCAATCAATCAATCGAACTTTAGTTGTAATTGAAATAGAAAATGAATAATAATTATTTATTAAATTAAAAGTAAATAATAATTTATATTGGTGGAAAGTTGAGAATCTCCTTTAAAACCCTTTTCATTTCATCAATTTTGGGTAAAAAAATCGTCAACCACATGCCCTACACATACCCATCATTTCACCACTTTTTGGCCCATCATGATCCCGCACATACCCTAACCTCAATTTTAAAACAAAACCATGCTTATCTTAGAACCACCTAAGAAAAAACCATTAAGTCTAGGAGAGATATTGAACTTTACAAAGAAACTTGATAGTAACAATGTTTGACAACAACCAAGTTACAATACTATTGCTAACACATAAAATACAAGGAACAATAGGAAACAAAAACCTGTTGGCAATTTGTCATTGATGTCAAACCTTGGTATTCAGTAGATAGTTAAGGTGCATGAGATGTTAAAACATTGTCATTGCTCAGGTCAAATTCATTGTATTGGTAAAAGCATTTACTGGTAAAGGCACTTGTTTCATGATTTGATATTGATACAAAAGTGATCATTGCTCACTATGTGTTTAAGGTAGTTCATTCATTGATGCAAAAGTTTAATGTTTTTGATGTCATCTATTTTTGATAATTCTTGCAAAGGATAGGTTTCTACAAAGGATGATTTATTTTCTCAAAGGTTGGGTTGAATAGGTTGCAATTCTTATTGGTGCTTGGTTTGGTATATAAGGTGCAATATTTTGAATCACATTTGATAGTTAGAGAAGTACATTATTTGGTCATGGTTCATTTGATTATTTCATTGGCATGCTGATAAAAAGAATTATTGCATAGCATACTAATTTCATTGAGAAAGTTTCTCTAATACCTAATATAAAGGCTTTTATAACACAAAGGAAAAAAGCTAGGTTTTAATATGCTCAAAGACATCGTGATAAAAAGGGGAAATAAATCCCATCGGTTCAAAGTATCATATGTCATAAAATTCATAATGAAAGTCTTAGGTACCAAGCTCATTTTGGAAAGATAATGTGTTTCATTCTTTTGAGCTAGGGAACACCATGCTTGCTAGGGTTTGTGGCACAACCATGGTGAATGTTAAAGGGAATTGGGTGACAAATTCAGAGGCTCCATTGGTACTACTTTTCATTATCTTGATGGTTTAAATGCTTTGTATTATTGTCTGATCTTGTGTTATTGATATCAGGTTGGTGTCAAAGTTTTTTATTTATTCAATCTATAACTAGTTGGTTTTTGCAAAAGATTAAGTCCTTGCTAATCGGGTGTATGAGTTGCATCTAGTTGTGATTAAGAGAAGTGATGGGCAGTAGGTTATGATACATTCTGCAACCTTGTATTATCTAGTTAAGGTTGTTTGCATATCGTATTACTTCGTATATACTGTGGTACTAGAGAGTCTTTTGTAAAGGTTTATTTTCTGGGCAATTTGTATATTTTCTCAGGATTGTATGATGGCTTATAGTTATATTTTTTTCTAAACCCCAGTTTGGGTCTGGTTGAAATTTTATGCTATAGTTTTTTGTTAACCCTTATGTTTATGTAAAATATAGTGTGTTAAGGGTTTACCTTGTGCAGAGTTGGTTATCTCCTATTGACTTAGATGGGTAAAAAATAGTTAATCCTTAATACTTCTCATGGTGAGAAAGCATTTTGTTAGCAATTACAAGATGGTTAAACAAAGATAATTTGATGGAAGTTCTCTTCTTCAGTTCAGAAATACAAGACATTTTAAATGTTTCTTTGATTCAATTTATGAGGTTGTTGAATAGAAGAGACATCATTTTGAAAGTTGTAAAAGGTACTTCATTGAGTTATATTCTATATTATAAAAGTTTTATGAAAAGCACACTCAGTGCTTTGTAAAATTGATCAATTTTTGAAGTATTTCATAGTGTTTTATATAAAGGTATATTTATATGCATCATTATGTTGTGGTTGAAGTTTTTCTTTTGAATCTCAAGTGATGTGAGATTAGAAGAAGCTGTGAAAGTGAAACAAAGATGATATTGTATATTTGTATAAAAAATATGACCATATGAGGTAGATTGCATTAGCTAGTGAGGCACACTCTTGCCATTGATGCACTTTCTAGTGAGACACATATTTTATAGTGAGGCACATCTTTTCCAATGAAGCATATCTTTACTAGTGAGGTATTATGTAAACAATGAAGTTCACAGCCAGTGAGTCATAGTAAGAAATAAATTTTTAGATAAGCCAGTAAGGCATTTCAAGTGGTTTTATTCTCCAGGAGGGTTTATACTCAAGAAATTTCTCTATGTCATGTTCCTATGTATGTTTGATTATACTATTGTTAATTTCTTCTTTCTTTATATTGCATAAACAAATCTAGTTTGAAAAAGTTGATAAAAGTTAAAATTTGTATGAACACTGATTCACCCCCCCTCTTAGTGTTCATTGTACTCCAACAAGTGGTATCAGAGCTAAACCCTATTTAGAGTAAACTTAGGGGATTCCTAGTTGTGAAGTACTTGTTATGGGTAAGTGAAAAAGAAACAAAAGTCAAAAGAAAAACACTATTGTCAAGTCTAGTGAAGTATTGTCTCAAGAAAAGTCTTTTCCAGTTGACTCTATAAGTGTTAATAAGGAAAATCTTGTAGAAGAAAATACGTCTAATATAGAACTTGATGAATTCATAGTAAATATGAATGAATCGGATATAGAAGAGTGTTTTAGTAACCCTGAGGGAGTAATTGATTTTGAGGAAAAAAATATTTCTATTGTAGATGAGATAAAGAGGCTTAGAAAGGTAAATCAAAAACTAGAGAAGAAACTCCAAGAAGAAAGGGAGGTTAAGGATAAAACTCTTACTAATCTTAAAAATGTGGAAAACTAATTATAGAATGTAAGGATCAACTTGAAGAAGAAAAAAATATAAAGTAGGAGAATAATTTTCTAATAAAAAGACAGGAAGAATAAAAAAAATTAATCATTAGTCTGAAGTTATAAGTCCAAGAGTATAAAAGGATAGCAGATGTAGCAAATTATGATTTGGAAGTTAGAAAGATAGAGTGTCAAAAACTAGAAGGAGAGGTAATTTCTCTAAGGAAAGAGCTTGAAAGTGTCAAGATTTAGAGAAATCAGAAGTTTGAACAAAGAACCATTAAGCTAAATGAGATGTTGAATAACCAAAATAAAAAAAAATAAAAAATTTTGGTTTAGGATATGAAAGAGACAAAGTTTTGGAGTTCAAGATGAGTCTCAATATGAAATAGTAGTTGCAAAAAAAGTTGGACAGAGTTTCAAGGTTAAACAGGCACCAAGAAAGAAGATGGATCTTGAGTATCATGCTACTTCTTTTGAAACAAAAACTAATGTTACTAATAGAAGACAACATAAAGGCACCAACAGAGTTGGCAGACGAAACAACTAGTCCATAGGACTTTCATCTACCAAACAACATTATTCAATGAGGTATAACTATTCTCAGTTTCATGGTTATTGCTATGTTTGTCACAAATATGGACATAGAGCTAATGATTGCAGTTTTAGAATGTCAAATAAGAATTTAAAAAATTGTATGTTTTAATTGCAATAAGATTGGGCACATGAAAAGAGATTGTTGTTTGCTACAAAGAAATGAAGGTTTGGATTTTCATGGTTTGTCAAGAAGTAATCATGATTACCCTGCTACTCATCATGTTATATATTTTAGATGTAAAAATGTTAGGCATAAAGTACAATAGTGCAAGTATAACAAAAGAATAGGTACTTTGAACAAGCAAAAGAAGGAGCCTATTATGGTTGGGAAAAGAAAGAAAGACTCTAATAAAGTGTGTGTTACACAAAAATTTTCACATACTGCATGAGATGCAGTATGAGGTGAGAGGGAGCAGTGACTAGGAAGTTGCCACAAATTTTAGCATGTCAAATTGCTGGAAGGTTACCTTGGTTGCAGAAGTGTACAAGAATACATGCAGGGTTGTTTATGCTATAGAGGGATCACATGCAGTATTAGAGACATTGGGTCTTTTAGGGAACAATCATATAGATTTCAGAATGCATAATTACAAAAGGCCTTCGACCATCTTAAGAGAACTATTGTGAAAAGCAATAGGGGTATAAAATCCCAATACAAACTAGATGTAGAATCCAAGCACTGAAAGGTAGATGTGAGACAACCATCTACATCAATAGGTATGTGTAAAGTTCTTATTATGAAAATGCATAAAATTTATTAGGGAAGCATGATAGTGTAATCACACTAATGAATACCATAAGGAACTATAGTATGACTTACAAATAGACAGGGGAACACCTAGAAAATACAGTCAAAAGAGACAATCACTCTTTGTTGCATGAGTAAAAGGTTTCAAGAGATTATTGATAAATAAAAAGGTAGAAGAACTAGAGTAATAATTCTTGTAAGTGTCAAAGAAGGATGTTAAATACTTTCAAGTAGTTTAGGAGATAAAATGCTTCATCTAGTGCAATAAATGAAACATTGTTTATGATTTTGTACCTTCAAAAAGGAGAAGGCTATAATGTATTTGGAGACCAATCAGTATAAAATTTTGGCTGAAGAAAAGATTGTCTATGTTTAAAAATCTTTAGCATTGTTTGAAGAATTTTTCTACATGAAAAACAATTCTCTAAAGTATGAAGACACTTATTGCTAATAGGCAAGAGTTTTTTTTATAATATCTTTCCAGGGTTACAATGCTTTAACATAGTAGCTTTGATTTACATATTGGATAGTGCTTTTACAAGGTTGATGATAGTACAATAAGTGGAACATCAAGTTTTTGATCATGTTTCAAAGAGGATCTTTTATTTTTTTGATAGTGCTTTGGTTACTGCAACTTACATGGTCCCATAATCTGTTATGAATTGACAGTGGTTATGTTTTTCTTTATGATTTATGATAATATTTTCCTTGAAAGTGTGTTAGTAGTTTCTTGGACATCTATTAGTGATGATGTTTTAGATAGAACAAAGGTTGAAAAAGGTACTTCATCTTCTGATCACTAGTGCTATAGTGTAAATATTTTGGTGATAGCCGACTTTACATAGTAGATTGTTTGATAGTTTCTATTTTTCATCTAAGTATTTGAAAATGATGTGATCTTGTTTATGCTTATGATATCCATGCCAAGTAAGTGACAAAGGGGGAGGAAGGCTAATTGGTAAGAGTATCTTGAGATTTTATTTTCTCAAAGTGTAATTTAATTTTATGTAGATTCTTGTGACATTGTGACAAATGTTGAATGGTGTCATGTTTTATGATAGTACGATGCTTGAATGAGATTTGTAGTGAGATTCTTGAGAATCTTGTTTGCTTTGTTATCTCAAATAGGGAGAGAACCTCATAACACTTTTGATGTTGTAGATGCTACCTTGCAAGTGACATAACTTTTTGGAAAGTGCATAGTTGATGCCTTAGTACATGGTTATTCATGCTCGCAACATTGTTTATACAGTTGGTATTTGGTGCATATTGGTTCATGGTTGTTGGTATGTTTGGTCACAATGTGGTAATATTTATTGATAGTAGCTTTATGCTTTCTTTGGTTAATTCATATCCTAGTTACTTCTTTTATAGTGGATAATGCTTGGGCAATGCTATATCAGATGTCAGACAATATTCTCCCAACTTTGTTGACCCCAACCTTTGTCATTGTTGCCAAATGGGGAGAAATTGACATGAGTTGGTTGACTCATCATCATAGGGGGAGATGTTGACATCAATGCCAAAGGGGGTGTTTGTTGACAATTTTTCATTGATGTCAAATCTTGGTATTCAATGAATAGTTAAGGTGCATGAGATGTCAGAGTATGGTCATTGCTCATATCAGATTCATTGTATTGGTAAAGGAATTTATTGGTAAAGGCACTTGTTTCATGATTTGATATTGATGCAAAAGTGATCATTGCTCATTGTGGGTTTAAGGTAGTTCATTCATTGATGAAATTTTTTAATGTTGTTCATGCCATCTATTTTTGATAATTCTTGCAAAGGATAGGTTTGTACAAAGGATGATTCATTTGTTCAAATACTGGGTTGAATAGGTTGCAATTCTTATTGGACAGATCAAAGTTTGATCATGGCATCATTGGTATTGGTGCTTGGTTTGGTATATAAGGTGCAATATTTTGAATCACATTTGATATATATTATTTGGTCATGGTTCATTTGATTATTTCATTGGCATGTTGAGAAAGAGGATAATTGCATAGCATATTCATTTCATTTAGAAATTTTCTCTATACCTAATGCAAAGGTTGTGATAACACAAAGGCCAAGAGCTAGGTATTAATATGCTCAAATACATTGTGATAAAAAAGGAAAATAAATCCCATTGGGTTCAAAGTATCATATGTCATAAAATTCATAATGAAAGTCTTGTCGAGCTCATTTTGCAAAGATAATGTGTTTCATTCTTTAGAGCTAGGGCACAACATGATTGCTTGGGTTTGTGGCATAGCCATGGCGAATGTTAAAGGGAATAGAGCAGAAAAGTCAGAGGCTCCATTGGTACTACTTTTCATTATCTTGATGGTTTAAATTATTTGTATTGTTGTCTTATCTTGTGTTATTGATATCAGGTTGGTGTCAAAGTTTTTTCTTTCTTCAATCTAAAACTAGTTGGTTTTTGCAAATGATTAAGCCTTTGTTAATTGGGTATATGAGTTTCATCTAGTTGTGATTAAGAGAAGTTATGGGAAGTAGATTTTGATAAATTATCTAGCCTTGTATTATGTAGTTAAGGTTGTTTTCATATCGTATTACTTTGCATATACTATGGTACTAGAGAGTCTTTTGTAAAGGTTTTTTTTTTGGTAGTTTGTATATTTTTTCAAGATTGTTTGTGGGTTTATAGTTATATTTTTTTCTAAACCCTAGTTCTAGTTTGGTTGAAGGTTTATACTATAGTTTTTTTGTTAACCCTTATGTTTACTGAAAATACAGTGTGTTAAGGGTTTTCCTTGTGCAAAGTTGGTTATCTCTTGTCAACTTAGATGGGTAAAGAACAATTAATCATTAATGCTTCTCATGTTGACAAAGCATTCTATTAGTAGTTACAAGATGGTTAAACATAGATAGTTTGATGGTAGTTCTCTTCTTCAGTTTAGAAATACGAGACAGTATAAATGTTTCTTTGATTCAATTTATGAGGTTGTCAAATAGAAAAGACATAGCATTTTGAAAGTTGTAAAAGGTACTTCATTGAGTTATATTTTATATTATGAAAGTTGAATGAAATGAAAACTCAGTGCTTTGTAAAATTGATAAATTTTTGAATTATTTCATAGTGTTGTATATAATGGTATATTTACATGCATCATTATGTTGTGTTTGAACTTTTGATTCTGAAACTTGAGTGATGTGAGATCATAAGAAGTTGTGAAAGTGAAACATAGATGATAATTTTTATTTGTATCAAAACTATGATGGTATGAGGTAGATTGCATTAGCTAGTGAGGCACTTGCTAGTGAGGCTAATCTTTTCCAATGAGGCATTATGTAACTAGTGAGGTCCATAGCCAAGGAGGCATTGTAAGAAAGAAATTTTTAGATAATCTAGTGAGGCATTTGGATTGGTTTTATTCCCTAGGAGGGTTTGCACTCAAGAAATTTCTTTGTCTCATGTTCTTATGTATGCTTGAGTATATTTCTATTCATTTCTTCTTGCTTTATATTGCATAAACAAATCTAGTTTGAAAAATTTGATAAAATTTAAAATTTGTATGAAAATTGATTCACCCCCTCTCTCAGTATTCATTGTACTCTGACACAACCCACTCTCATTTCATTACTATTACCTCAACCAATATTTCCTAGTGCTCTTCATTCTCCTTTGCATAGTGGGCAGGAATATGTTCTTGTTGAACAACTTAAAATTACTCTTGGTAAGATATCCTATTGGGATCTTATTCAAGCCTCACCTTATTACCCTAGTCTATTTCAAACATCCTTGCAACAAGTTGTGGTTCCTCCTAGTACAAATAAAAGTGATGTGGTATCCCTTATTCAAGTAATTGATTTGGTTAATAGAGACATTTTTTTCACCAAAGTCATCCAGCTTCCCTAGAAGTGCAAAAACAACATGAAGCTTTCATGATAGTAACTCTCATTAATAGGCTTGGTATAAAGAGAACCCTTGTTAAAAATGGCTCAACCCTTAATGTGTGTAGCATAAACCTCTTGGATAAGCTCAGAATGGATAAGAGAAATATTGAACCTAATTCTTTGTCCATTCATGGGTTTAATAATGTAGGAAAGCAACCGCTCAGTGTGATCACAATACCTATTACAATTGGAAATGCCACATTGCAAACTCCTATCCGTGTTATGCCTCAAGACATTTCATATAATATTATTTTGGGAAGACTATGGATTCATGAAATGCATGTGGTTCCTTCAACCCTTCATCGTATCACGAAGTATGTCTACAACAACAAAGTTTATAGAATCAAAGCTGACCCTAAACAAAAGTGTTATTTATAGAATAAGAAAGATAAAGAAAGTACTTTGAGAATATTGATACCAAATTCAAAAGTAGAACTTATGCAATAGGAAGAAAACAAAGAAAAATTTGAGGAAATGATAAGTCTATTTTATCATAATTTGGCTTCTTTATAATATGTTAGGGGTTTATGATAAGTCACCAACTCTCACTCAAAAATAAGAAGCCACTTCTGGTTGGTTTGTACTAAACAAGAAGATGAAGAAAATAATATGAGTAATGTTGACGAAGAAGGAGAACATATCTCTAAAGTTTCAAGAAAAAATGCACTACCTATAGGAGATATAATCAACATACTGATGGACACATCTAATGAAGAGGGAGTGATTCAAATAGGAAAGTTTCTTGATGAGGATGAACAAGAAGATCATGCAACATTATTATGTGAATTTCATGAACTCTTTTCTTGGACCTATTCAGACATGCCAAGTATTGATGCTAAGATAGTGACACACAACATAGTCGTTGAACCATATGTTAAACTAGTAAGATAGAAGATACAGAAGATGAATTGTAAGAAAGCTTTATTGGTTAAATTTGAGACTAAAAACCTCCTCGAAGATGGTTTTATTTGTGCTATTGATTATTCTCCATGGATCTCAAACATTGTTGTAGTCATGAAAACTAGTAATCATATTAGGATGAGTACGAATTTTGATGCAGGACCATCCGGTGGTGTAAGGGCAATCTTGCATCACCCAAAAATAGTTAAATTTCAAGTTTCTCAGTTTTTAGATGTTTTTATATTTTTGGATACCCTTTTCATCATAATGAAATTCCCAATTTATGGTTTTTATTCCCAATTTATGGTTTTTATTTTCTATTACTGGGTTGAAAGATATTGTAGTTTTAGTTTCCTAGATTTACACCTGAAAATCTTCTGAGTTGGATTTGAGGCACTTAAATTTCCCAGAATGGCCCCAAAACTTGGCAAAATTGGCATAGTGGATTTCAAGCACATTATTGACTTCGAGAGCTTTCCAATGGTTCAAACGGTTCGCAAATCGGAGTCCCAAATCAAAAGTTATTGCCCCGGGAAGTTGGCACACTTTCTAGAAGATACAATTGCAAATGTTCTTTTGAAATTTGAACTTCAAGTTGTAATTTTTCGGCGCGAAACTGCCTAAACTCAAATTTGAATGTTTTTTTGGCTCCAAACTAAAGGGGAGCTCTATTTATGGGTCGGTTTCTAATTTTTGGGTAACTTTTTGGGGACAAGCTCGCATATTGCGAAAGGGTGATTCTATAGCTTTCTGTAACTTGCATGTGTTGTAGAACTTGGGGATTTGAGATCCTCTACATGTAAGAAGCTCCATTTTCTTAATAATAAAATTATTCTCTTGTTTGTGGGTTATTTTCTAAGTCTTGGGCTATGCCCTCATCTAGTGGCATCAGAGCAGGTTTTCTTGAGCATGTGGACAGATCACCGATCGTGAGGCAGTTCGCACTAGGACCGTGGTTGTGGGTCAAGGTCAAGAAAGATGCCTCAAAGAGTGATTCCTGGTAGGTGTGGTGGTGCTAGAGGTGGTCAAGGCAGTAGAAATTCTAGTGGAAGAGAT
>VDFB02139505.1:0-25754 GCA_007258455.2 Sequoia sempervirens | reverse complement strand
ATGTCTTGGCAATAGATGTGCACTTCAGAGTAACTTTGAACCTTGGTATGATCTCCTAGTGAAAGCAATAAGTCTTGCCGACTGTTGAATGTTTTGGTATAACATAAAGGCTCGGTATGAGGTCTTGGCGACATGGCGAAGTCTTAGCGATAGCTCTCTAGACTCAGTGTAACATCTTGCTGATAGTATGGACTCTTGGCGATATCGAATGTTGACTTCGTGGCATCAAGGAGACATGGTTAGTGTCTCACCGACATGCCAACATAGGGTGAACATCTTTGGCTGAGTGAAGACTATCGGTACATGGCTTGTATTTGACCAATCAAAGAAGCCGAATGGTAACCGCTAGTAGTTGGACTGTTGCGGCCATTACTGAGAGGAAGCTCAACAAACAGGGGTGACATGGATATACTCTGAAGTTGCAGATGATGAATGGTTCAATAGATTGATGTGTGGTTGTATGATCAATGGATGAATTAGATTCGGAGAACATTGTAATGTGAAAGTTCTATACGAGGTTGATCATAGTGAATGTTGATGTAAACTAACATCAGAAAGATAAGTATGATCTTTGTATGTAATCTTTATTACTATAATACAAAGTGACTTCTCTTGGTGTGGTGGGTTTTTCTCCCATAAGGGTTTTCCCACATAAATCTAGTGCTCATATGTGTATGTCTAATTCTCTATTTCTATTATCTCTTTCTTGTGCATCTTAATTGGAGTGTAATTGTAAAAATTTAAAAGTTTCTATGCATTCTTCCCTGAGTTTTTGACATTAGGAGAGTTGCTTTCGCATCTAGCTTTCCTTACAAAATGAGCTATGGTGACCTTGCCACTTTGAGTAGTAGCATTGGATTGGGGTGCTCTCTTGATCATAATGGTATTGATGTATTCGTCGTTAGTTCAGACATTATTTATAATAGGTCCACCAGAATAGTCGTACTTGGCATGGGAAAAGTTAGCTTGATTATTGTTTATCTGTGGACCTAACGTGGAAGCATTATTAGAACCATGGTCTTGCAGTGGGTTCTTATGAATAGTATGATCTGAATTGGAGGAAAATTGTGATGCACCTACCTCAATGATATGACCCTTGATAAGGTCTTGAATCAGGTTTTTTAGTTGTCGACAGGTAGAAGTTTTATGTCCTTTTTCACGATGATAATCGCATAATGCATTATCGTCCCACCATGCTGGTTTGAATTGTCCTAGGTCATATGGTTTTGGTTCTTGAAGTGTGATGACACCATTCTGAAGGCATTTCTTGAGGACTTCCTCAATGGGTTTTCCCAAGGGAGTGTATGTGCATCCCCTAGGGAATTGTCTCATCTGGCGATATTTCCCTTGATTATTTTGGTCAATTTGGTTGTTTGAAGGGACATTGGTAAGGGGTGTCAAAATCATTGTTTTTTTTTTTTTTTGCAGTGGAACCTCTTTTAGGGCTAGTACATGACCCATAGTGTTTGCAGCCTTGGCATCAACAACACTGTCATTTGTAACATATTTATTTTTGACCCAGTATTTATTTTTGTCAGTGGGGGGATTTGCATTTGTGTTTTTTGGGACTGTATCTTAGCTCTCACTTTGTGATAAGGGCTTTCTCAATCTGGACACCGTTTTCAACTAGGTCCATGAAGGTTGTGCAACAATGCACTTGCAATGCATATTTTAGGGGACCCAGAAGTGTTTGAACAAACATGTACACCTTTTTTCCTTTCATGTATGTCAATGTGACACCGACTAGCTAGACTTCTCCATTTTTGAAAGAATGGGATGAATGTCTCACCGGCATCCTCTTGCATGAAATTGCACAAGCTAGTAATAGAGGTGTCCATGTTAATGTTGTATGCATAATTCTTTATGAATTTTTGTTTAAGCTCATCCCATGTTTGGATATCCTTTTGAGTGGAAAACCATTCAAGGGCAGGGCCTGCCATATTTTTAGAGAAAATTCTCATCAAGTATGTTTGTTCATAGGCAACATCCATACAATTGGTTGCAAATTTGTGAACATGTTTGATGGGGTTTGTATTGCCTCTGTATTTTGTAAAATTGGGTGACACATATCCCAGAGGAAATGGTGGCATGTAGAAGCTCATGTCGAATGGGTAGAAGTTTAGATCATATAACACTTCTGCTTTCTTGCCTGATATTTGTATGTTTTGGATAGTTTTCTCTAGACCCATCATTTTTGCTTGTAAGGCATCTATTACAGGGTCATTCATGGTCCCATGCATAAGATTGATTGGTATTCCATAGGTCCCCATTTGTTGTGCATAGATATTGGTGTATTGTGGTGGTTTGGATTGTTGTGACATGTATGATGTGTTCGGATTGGTGTGTTGTTGGTATTGAAAGTTTGGATTAGGGGTATGTTGGTGAGTATGAATGTGGGATGAGTAGGTTGGGATGTGTCCCCCAGCCATTTGTGTTGATATTTGGGGAATATGGTGACCATGAATATTGTGATGTGCTAATGATGCCATGGGCTGTGTGTTTTGACTACCTTGTCCAAATTGTTGGGCTTGGATAAGAGGAATGGTCATATTTGGTCCTTGGGATTTGATGGTATTAGACAGTGTTGACGTGTTCACATTTTTATGTTGTCCTTGAATAAATATATGTCGTTTACCCCCACTTGAAGGATTTTGGGAGATACCAATGAGAGGATATGTCGAAGGTGTGCTCATGGTACTCGATGTAGCTATTAAAGGGGGATTGGTATGACTTTATGATGCCCTCATGGCATTTACCGTAGTGGTAAAAAGAGGATTAGAGTAACTTGCCCACATTGCTGAGGAGCCGAAGGTGGTTCCTGCCAATTGTGATGATGTTGTGGATACTGTGGGCATTGTAACGAATTGTGATCCTCCAATGGATGTAGCATTTATTGAGTTGGAGGTGTTTGGAATGTTAGAGGTAGCATGCACTGTCGTTGTAGTGTCAAAGAAAGTATTGCTTGTAGTATTTGGAGGTTAACCACTATTTGACATGTTATGCACATTGTTGACATTAGGGTCTAGAGATGTTGGTCTCAACATGTTAATGTCGAATCCTTGAGGCAATTTGGCTCCTTGACTTAAGAGTATGGCCAAATATTTGTCTGTCATAGAGGACCATTTGTTCCATGAATTGAGAGGCCTTTGGATCTTATGCTGCTACCTCTAGGTTTTCCTCAAGTATTTGTTTGTATAAATCCTTATGTAACAATGGTTCAAAGGGACTATTTGATGAGGATGGTATTGTCGCAAGAGGTTAATTTTTTGTGTTGGAAAATGGATCATCAAAAGTCTGTTATGTAGTTTTTGCACACACACCCCGCTGAAAGCAGGGACCCTCTTTCGCTTTGGTTTTGGTTTCTTGCCCCTTTCTTCTTGAGCTTTTATCTAATTTAGGCATGTGCTTAAATGTGTTTATTTTAATTGCCTAAGTGTTTCCCTAGGTTATTCATTGAAATCCTAAGTTATGGATTAAATTTTGGGTTTTTTACTCGGATTCAAGATTTTCCACCCTGGTCGAATTTTCCCAGATCCTGCTTGGACTCCTGCTGGACATTGTTGTTCAGGCATTTTCAGCATTCGAGGATTTCTGCATGGGCCGGACTTTCCCAAATTCCACCCTGTCGTCAGATTCCTGGCTTTTCTAACTATCTTATCGATTGCATTAATGGCTTCGTACGTGCTTTGAAGGATGGATTTAACTTGATTTTTGAGGTTTTTTATGCTATCATGCTTATTATTTGCCATCATCTAAGTTGAGGACTACATCCTTAGAGTTTGTTCTTTGAGATTTTGGTTCGATTTGCGACATTTGGGTTTGAATTGATTGATTTAGTGGCGATTTATTGCACATTCTTGCCCCTATTCTTTGTGGACACCATTCTCTTTGCATTTGCTAATTCCAGGATCAAATTTCGCTTTATAATGGTATGTGTTTGATTGCTTTGCTTTGAATTGATGATTATGGATAGTGTGTTGATTTTATAAGAGCTTCTGGGACTCAAATTCCTAAATATTTGATCACTTCATGACTAGGGTTGCATAGCATTGATTAATTTATGATCTCCCAATTAATTTCTGAGTTTGTTGGTCTGTTTGCATTTTGGTGAGCTTACTTGAGAATCATGATTTTTTCCCCTAGTATGGTTTCGGCATTTGAATTACCTGAGTCAAAGGTTTTCCTGTGTGTGAATGGTGGATGTATAGGGTTTAAACCTAGGGCATCACCATTAATCTTCAGTTTGCTCTCAAATGGGCCTAGAACGCAAGGAAAATCTTTTGAAGGTCCATCCATAACTTTCCCTAAGCTTAAATCATTGAAATTCATGATTAATGTGATGTTGTGTGTGAAATCACAATCTCATGTCGCAATTTAGATTTTGGCCTCAGCCTGGGATAATCAATCTCTGGTGCATTTCTCCAAAATTGGGTGAGGTGTAATGAAATTATCGCTATCATATACACCATCGGCAAGACAAGAATTCTTCAACAAAAGGTCATAGCAGGTTTATTAGTCACACCGATATTCTTTTTCGTTGCTGAGACCTCCATCTTTTGGCAAGACCTTTCACCGAGCACATTCTACTTTCGTCGAGCTCCCTTCATTTCAGTCAGGGAGACCCTACTTGGTCGGTGAGACCTTCGGCAAGCTCATAACTCTTGCCGACACCTTTGCTTTCGGCAAGGCTACCAACGTCGCCAAGACCTCATGATGAAGCCTTCCTTTCTTGGCGAGCTCAGATCTTCTTTCGGGGAGACCACATGTCGGCCAGAGGTTATACCAATGAGACTCCATTTAAGCAAAATATTACGCAGTCGGCAAGACGTCTTGCCGAATTTAAAACCTATCGCCGAAACATTCATTTGCTTCGATGAGACTCCCCTTCATTGGCGAGATGTTACACCAAAACTACCTAATTTTAGCGAAACCTCATCTGATGACATCCACTTTCGGCGTGACCTCCTGGAAGTTGCCAAGACTTCTCAGTGAGATGACTAACTCTTTCCAAGACCTTTGCTTTCAGAATTTTACCTTGTCCGTAGATTTTTGTTGACTCTGGATTTTCTCAAAGTCCTTGGTTCCCTATTTTTCCAGATTTTGTGAAGTGTCTCTGCCTCCGTGAAATCTGTCTCTGGCAGATTTTCCTGAAAGTTGATGAAATGTAAAGGAATATGGAATAGCATGATGTGTTAGTGATTTTCAATGCATTCTATGATTTATTCATGCTATCTTATGATCTCCCATGTGGTTTATTGATGAAAAATGATCAGATTTAATTGTTAATAGGTGCTTTGTTGATTATTCCACTGGAATCCGTCTGGCCTAAAATTTCTCAAAATTCCTCCCTGGCTCAAATTCCCCAGATGGTTTTGAAACCCGAAGTTTATCAAAAGAATTTCAAATGAGTTTTAATAACACCTTGACTATATGAGGCTTATTCTAGCTGTGTTCCTATGGATTAACATCCTCTTTCCTGTGGTTCTTATTATGATTTCCATGTTGAGTGCAGGCTGAATCTAGCAAGGCAGTAGCTGGGTCCTCAATGTCTAAGGCAGAGAAGATTAAAATGGACATTAAGAGCAAGATCCCTGAGAGTAAAATCACTTCAGTTTGGTCGGAGGTGATTGATACAAATGTTAGATCATGGGATTATGAAGAATTTAAAGGAAGAATGGTGGCAGAGGATTCTCCTTTGGTGGTTAGAAGGATGATGGAATCAGGCTTGTCTTGTGTGGTTGGTTTCCCTTCTACTGTGCAATGTTATGACCTGGTCTTGTTATGCCTTGCATAACCACCCCATTTTGATGTGGAACAAAATGAGTCCCCCGTCTTTTTTTGGTTTTGTTTCCTTTGGTTATTTTCTTTTTCTCTTGGGGTTCTTCTGGTTTTCTACCTGAGTTGGTTTTCTGGTTTTGTCAAATTTTGGTTTTGTCTCACCTTAAGCTAGTTCCCTTCTTGCTAAAGTATTCAATGAAATAATCACAAGCAAAAGTGTATCTTATGAGAATATATCTTATGTCCTTCTGATGACTAATGGGGACTCTATTTTGTAGGATTAAATCACACACATGATGATATTTTCTAAGGGAGCTCAGTTGGAATGAATTCCCCACTCCAGTTGGTCACAATTCTCCTCTAAGAGGAAATTCCGCAAGACCTTGCAGATGTCTTGCCAATTACTGGTGCATTTGGCTGATATGCATCTGTGTTGCCTATCAACAAGACTCTAGAGATGTCATAGTGAGTGGAATTCACATACATGCATCTATCAGCAAGACATTGATCAGATGTCTCGGTGACTAGGAGTCTCCTATCAACATAAGGCATTTCCTTCACAGAAAGGTCTTGGAGAGATCTTCAAGTCTCACCAACTAACAACAGGAAGAAAGTATATCGACGGGAGATTTTGACTTCGGGGTGAAGTCTTGCTGAAAGCTTCAAGTCTCACCGACTGGCGATAAAGATGTTCATTTTGGTGAGAGGCCTTTGTTTCAGGGAGAAGTCTTAGCAACTTCTCCATGTCTTGCCGACTGGCATCAAAAGGGGGTCTATCAATAAGAGGTCTGACAGTCTTGCCGACCCATAAAGTCTCACTGACATATTGCTTCATCAGTGAGAAAATCATATAGTCTCGGTGAAAAAAGTGAACTTATGGAGATCTCTCGGTGAGACATAAGGTGATCTGTAGGACGTCTCCTTGACAAAGGAAGGTTACAACAACACATGTGAAATGAAAGAATGCATGCCAGATTGTAGACACATAAAATTGTCCTAGGTTTGCAACTCTTAGATTATTCAACATTGCCCCTTTCATTCTTAATAATTAAATAATTTTTAATTATTTAATTATTTTCTAAAGTCATAATTCTTCTATTAATTAAATAATTTTAATTATTTAATTAATTCATTTTTATCTTTATTCTCCTTGATTAATTAAATAAATTTTATTTATTTAATTACACTAATTAAGTTCCTTCTTTTAAAATTAAATAGATTCTAATTTATTTATTTTTGTCCACTTTCCACTATAATTAAATAATTATTTTAATTATTTAATTATTCATTAGTCTTTTCTCTCATTAATTAAATAAATTTGATTTATTTAATTTAGCCACTCTCTTGAGTTTGAATTAAATCATTATTTAATTCAAAACAATTCTTTTGTCACATTCCTCCATAATTAAATAATATTATTCACTGGTCACCTGGAGGAAATAAATTTTATTATTTAATTTCTCCAGCAACCTCTTTGTCTGTGCCAGTCTTATCTTCCAAATTTATTCTTATCTTTTGACATCTCATTTAATTTCGACCCTTGATTGAATTATCTTATAATTCAATCTTGGCCCTTCATCCTTATAATTTTCCCTAATTTTGACCTAACCCTAATGCACACAGCAACATTCAATCTTGATCTTTGATTCTAGGGTTTTTTGTCATCTTCTCATCCTGGCCACACATTCAAAATTGCAGTTTTTATAAAATAAGCAATTTTGTTCTCATTTGGCTTCCTCTTGGTCTCTTATCTCTCTGGCTCTTGGAGGCTCTCTCTCTTTCTCTTGATCTTTCTTCCATCTCATGCTCATTTTCTGTCAACTCATGGTCATTGTCATTTGCAGTCATTGTCATTCTAGTCTATTGTCAAGTCATTTCTTTTAGTAAAATCCTTCAACACTTGCATAGGGCTTTGTCATTAGTCATAGTTGCTCATTTGAAATCTGAGGGCATCTCTATTTACAGCAAGCTAGGAGGTGTAACAAAGGTGAAGCATGGAAGATGAAGACCTAGGGTAACATTGTTCCTTTTGTTTTCATGCTTATTTCCTTTGTACTTTGTTACTTCATTGGAATTTTATTGTTATTGTGCTAACCCCTCTAACAAATCTAAGATTTTCCATTGATTACATTGGTGAACCTGACATATTTTAACACATTTTGAGAAATCTTGGAGTAGGATCTTTTTTTATTGCAGGTTTTGTTAGCTTTTTGTTGCAGGTTTGGCATCATTTTTGGACAAAACCCTAGTTTCCAAGGATTCGACCATATCTTTCACACGGCTTTGTATTTTCTCACATTTTTTTTTCTGTAGGTCGAAGACACTATCAAGAGCTCTCATTCCAAAAATCAGATTTTTTGGATCTGTTTTTCATTTTTTATAATTATTTTTCTGTTTTTAATAAAAAATTAATTTCGGGAGTAAATAATCGAATTTTTCAGATATGTTTACATTTCTGGAAAGCTCTTTTAATTTTGACAGGGGTCTACTCTTTAGTTTTTTAAATTTGGATGTGAAATTATTAGTCAAAAAATAGATTTTTTGAAATTAGGGTTTAAAACAAATTTGCTTAGATATCACTCACGGTTGCAGATCTACTCATAAAATTTTTTTGTGCAGATTTGGAATGACATCACACGGCTACAGTAAAAAAAAAGAATTTTTTGAGCTATTTTGTATTTATTATAATTTTTTTTATGATTTTCAATAGAAAATTAATATTGGGCGCACAATAGGGAATTTTTCTGACTTCTTTACATTTCTGGAAAGGTCTCTGAAAAATAATATCAGTCTCTTCTTTGATTTTGTATTTTTCAGATCAATAATGTCTTCAAATAATCGAATCTAATTCAGCTATGTGAAAAATATGTATCTGAAATTGCAATTTTCTAATGAGTTTATTTTTTTTCATGGCTGCATTATGATATTATTTCTTTTGATTTTGTAGGGTGATCATAAGGAGTTTTAGTGGCAGAAATATCATTCATACACAACAAATTGGAAAGCGAATAATCAGGTGCACATATTCCATCTTCCATTTCTTAATCTTGTTTGTCACACATTTCAATTTGGGGCATAAAATTAATCCTTGTTTGCAAACACATTTGGATTTGGGCTCTTAAAAATGAATTTTGTCTTCAATCACATATCAAAATTGGGTCTAAAATTAACCATTTTCTTCCTACACATTTGAATTGGGGTAAAAAAGAACACGTGCTTCTATTGTTTGCATACAAACATTTCATTTCTAAGGGAAATTAATCATTGTGAGTGTGAATCAAGTGCGTGTGTGATCACAAACACCTCACTTGATTTTATTTAGTCAAACCCTTCATAGGAGGCCTGCTAGGGGATTTCATCACCCCTAGGGACGACCTCAATCGAAGTGTGAATCGAAAGACACGCTTGTTTGGAAGTTAAAATCTTGTCACTCTTGGCTAAGCCCCAAAGAACTTTATACCTTTGGGAAGTGAAGGTGAAGGGTGGGTTACCCCTTTCTCCCGGCTGTGTGACATGATTTTTCTTTCAAATCATTCCTTAGTCAACCTTGTGCAATCTAGCTTGAGACCTAATTGGCCATACCCCACTTGACTAGTCATAGGGCTTGTTGTTGTGTATTCAAGTGCTTGATTAATCATAGCATTTAATCTTGGAAGACAAACTTATCATTGTTCTTGGTGTGTGTGTTTATGCATTTACATGTAAAATCTTGTGTTTGATATTGCCCAAGTCAAACTTCCAATAAAATTTTTCCACATCATCCAAGTCATCCAATCTCGTCATTCCACATCATCATCTCTTTCATCTAATCAACATCATTTTACACCATGACAACATTTGAAGACATATCACTAGGGCTTATTCACATGCTTCATAAAGCTCAAACAAATCAAACACCTTTAGACCAAGAAATCATTCAAAGCACCCATAACATTACCCAAAAACTTCAAACCAACCAATCACCACAAATGCAACAACTCATAGCACAAATCCAATACCTCATGGCCAACTGTCGAGTCCAACAAGCACATTATCAAGTCCAATCACCACATCAACACATTTCACATCAACCCTATGTGTCACTTACATCATCATATCAACCTCATCCATCCACATATCATGTTACCACTTCATCAACCTATCACAACTCTTCTAATTTCAACTCTTATCCACATCAATCAACCTTTCAACAGTCATTATCCTATTCAACCCCTCAATCATCATCACAACAACAAATCATATCACAAGTCCAAACACCATTTCAACCTACACACATTCAACCACAATCCTATCTGTCACCTTCATCATCATGCCAACCTAACACATCTATCTATTATGACAATGCCACATCAACATGTCCACCCATATCACAACAACAACGTAACTTCCCAAGTCCACCTTGGCAACAACATCAAGAACCTTTAAGTCTTAATGCCACCTTTGACAAGGGGAACACCAATCTAGTCCATGCACCCTTACCACCATCCAATCAAATGAATATCCCTAATCCACCATGTCCTAGTCCTAATCCATTGGCCACTCCATCTTCTAACCCATCAAACTCTTCATTACCCCCACCATCATCTAATCCTCCATCAAATCAATCCCTTACATTTAGATATTTAAAGCATAAATTGATGGCATTATCTAAATCCACCAATCCACCTACAAAGGATGTGACCCAAAGGCTACAAGAAAGGAATCAATTGCCACCATGTCATTCAACACATATAATTGAACATAAAAAAGAGTCCTCAAACGTCATGCCAAGTCCTTCAATTCAACCATGTCATCCACAACCCCTTGAGCCAAGTCAAGAGTCTCCCCTCATAAGTCCAAGTCACCCTCTTTCATGCTCCTATGTTGTTGACCATCAAGAACATGTCAAGTCTCTCCAAGATTCATCCCCTTGCACCTCCATTCAAGCAACCCAAGAGGCATGTCAAGAGCCTACTCCTAAGCATGTGGAAACATCAAGCCCTAGTCCTAATCAAGATCATATCATTTTCATCCAACCTGTCCATAATCTATATCTTTTCTATGATCAAGATGATATCCATAATGATGAAGATCCTATCGATGAGCAACTTGATCCTATACCCATCTATGAGCAAGATATTCCAATTTCACCACCACCTAGTCCTATCCATGATCCATTGACATCCACTCCCCTTGATGAGATACTTGCCTCCCAAGCTAGCATAGAAGATCAAACAAATACCTTGGATCTAAGTGAACACAATGCTAATCAAGATCCTAATGATCCTCCATCACCCATTATCGACCCCATTGCAAGTCCTCCATCATATCCACTTGGTCTTTCCAATAAGGAACTCGTGTCTAGTGTTCCACCTACACCTAGTTCCATTGTCCATTGCATACCCCAAGGACACCAATCTCAAGATGTTGGTACTTTCTCCATGCATTCTAAGTCCACTTTCCACCATAAGCCCTATCATACCCCCAAAGAATACATGGCCATCCCCTCTCCATCATCCTACAAGTGTCAAAAGCATGCGACCATACACTTCCCTCCATCCACTCTACCACCATTGCTTCCAACTCCTAATCTCCCTCCATCTGCTTTGCCACCATTACTTCCAACACCTAATATTCCAATCATTCATAAATACCCTAAATATCCTAGTCATGACCAACAAATGCACACATTGTGTAAACATAAAGCTTCCACTCAATCTATCCACCCCATGGGATTCAAAAATAAAAATTTAGATGCCTCTATTTATAAAGTCAAAAATTCTAATGGTCCTAATGCCTTAGCATACAATTGCAAAAAGTCAAAGCCAAGTGCATCCAAAAAGTTATATAAGCCCATGCCTCCAAAAGAAAAGTCTAAAAACAAAATGGTTTGGGTACCTAAGCAAAAAGAAATCAAGTCAAATGAGGCATCTACGTCACAAAAATCCCAACCATCCACTTCCATCCAAAATGCACATTCCATTCAAAAAATAATAAAGTCCTAAAGCCCACAAGAAAAATAAAAGTCATAAAAATACTAAGTCTATGTGGGTGCCTAAAGCACTTCATCCACCATCTCCTAAGCAAACATCTCCATTGCTTCCTACACCCCGTCCACATCAAAAGCTTCAACGTTTATCACAATGTGTGCAACCATTGGTCATGGTTCCCTTCCAATTCACAAAAATTCCACATACCTCCATCTCCTCGCCCTTCACCCATTATCCTACATATCTTCCCTATCATATCCCTATGGTCCATGCTTTTGGCTAAGCCTCCCCATTCATATTTTTCATAAGTCCCATATAAGTCCTATATCTTCCCTACATAATCCTCCATAATACACATCATAATCCATCATCTACCTACTCTATCTCCATTTCATGTCATCCCTTACCAACATCTATGAGCATAATGACATTTGACATAGTCCATGCAATGATATCCATTTCTAGTGGGACTATCACCTTTCATGCAACTAGACACTTGAGTCCCTCCTATCCAAAAGTCAAAAAGTCAAAAAGTCAAAAAAAAAAAGTAAAGAGAAATCCCTTCATCCAATGGTGAAAACCTGGTAAACAGGCGCCTTGGATAAGTACCATGATGAAAACCTGGCAAACAGGCATCATGTGTAGTTTGATCTTCTATGTCACTTACACTTGGGGGCACAATGTATTATCTATCCAACCTATCATTTTTATGTCATATCATTTCCATCCTACCTACCATCTTTAGCCATCATACCTACCTATCATATTGGGTCCACTTATCCACTCTTCTCCTTTTGATCTTGAGGAAGATATAGGGGCAAAGTGTTGAAACATGTTTTTTGGGTATCTCTTGACATACCTCATCCTATTTAAACCAATCATATCATTATCCTATTGTCATCAGCTTTGTCACGAAAAATCCTAAGTCTTGTACCTAGAATGGGGCATGTCATTCCTATGCGACATAGTCTTTGGAGATCACATCCTTGCTCTCTTATGCATACATCCATTTCATCCATTAATCCTATTTATCTCCTGTACCTAGACTTTGGTTTTCCCCTTTGTTATTGGTGTATTCAGCACAAGGCTACTCCAATTTTCATCCATTGACACTTCAAATGTCAAAACTTAAAAATCGCAAAAATGACAAAAGACAAAACATCATAAAATGTCCTAAAAAGACAAAAGACAGTAAAATGCCCTAAAAAAATAAAAATAGCAAAAAATCATAAAAGGTCTAGAGAAAGTTCACAAAAAATTCCAAATAAAATGTCAAAATCCTAAAATGGAGTCAAATTCAAAGAGAATTCCATGTCATTGTCGAACTACGTTGGTTCTCTCAAGCAAGATTTGCTACGTGAGGCAAAGGCCATCACGATGAGTCCCAAGACATTAGTCAGCCCTTTAGGTTGGTCCAAATAAAATCATGGTATTTGTCACAATTGTCACATCAGTCAAATAAGTTAGACATAGTCAAAATCAGACACAAGACAGTCATTTGAAACGTCAATGTCAAAATTTGTCAAAATTAGACAACACAGTCCAATCAATCATACAGTCAACATCCGTCAACTTGCCAAAACATATTACTCAAAACAATGTCAGTCTCGTCACTCTTTGGTTCTCTTCAAGATGTGTCCTTCTTGGAGTTAGACCTCGTCAAAATGTCCTTTGCCTTTTCAGGATGTGTCCTTCCTGACAATAGGCCCTGTCAAACCGTCAACACTGTCAAATTGGCAAAGCTCTTAAACTGTTAAAACTATCAAATCGACAAGAAATCAATCTTTAAGTAAACAACATTGGTAAAACAAAAATAAAATGGTTTAATCTTTTGGTCTATCTTGCCTATCTTTTGACTATATTGGCTATTTTAGTCTCTATATTTTTATTGTCTTGCCTTTGGTCATGTTACTAGCTGGCCACCTCGAGGATGTCCCATGAAGTATTCTTAGAGGTGCTATGGACGCTTCCTCGCTGCCTATTTATTATTTTCTCGACTCACGCTCATGGATTGTCTTGACAAAGATCTGGGTAACTTCTCACTCTTAGAATGAGTTAGGGACATTCCTTTTGTCTGTGGACTTTCATCTATTTTTCAAGTGGATGACCTTTGCACACCTCGTCTACATCATACTCATGGTGCTTGTTGTCCATTTGTGCTCATTTTTACCACCCAATGATGATTGGCAAGAGCAATAAATATTAGTCCCATGGTAAGGTCGAAGATTTGGTCTAGGAACTACATGCACTTCCTATCTTTGCCTCATCTCTCTCGCCAGTCTTCTATATAGGCATTGCATCCATATCACCATCCATATCATTTTCATTAACATTTCTTTGTCTCTTCATATTCTAGTCTTCTCATCCATTTCGAGAGCACACCCATGTTCTTGGAACCTGTCTGTCCTCTCGAGGGGGCATACCACAACCCTCCTCATCATTCTTCCTCATCTTATTTTGCACTGGGGCATATTTTGACTTATTTTCTTTTGTCACACAATGCTTACATGCTACATTATGACAAAGAGGGGCAAAATGTAGACACATAAAATTGTCCTATAGGCTTGCAACTCTGTGATTATTCAACATTGCCCCTTTCATTCTTAATAATTAAATAATTTTTAATTATTTAATTATTTTCTAAAGTCATAATTCTTCTATTAATTAAATAATTTTAATTATTTAATTAATTCATTTTTATCTTTATTCTCCCTTGATTAATTAAATAAATTTTATTTATTTAATTACGTCACTAATTAAGTCCCCTTCTTTTAAAATTAAATAGATTCTAATTTATTTAATTTTTGTCCACTTTCCACTATAATTAAATAATTATTTTAATTATTCAATTATTCATTAGTCTTTTCTCTCATTAATTAAATAAATTTTATTTATTTAATTTAGCCAATTCTTCGAAATTTGAATTAAATCGCTATTTAATCCAAAACAATTCTTTTGTCACATTCCTCCATAATTAAATAATATCTTTATTATTTAATTATTTATGGTCACCGGAGTAAATAAATTTTATTATTTAATTTCTTCAGCAACTCTTTGTCCGGTACCTTATCTTCCAATTCTAATTTTAATTTTGACTCTCTCATTTAATTTCGACTGCTGATTGAATTATTTTATAATTCAATCTCCACCCTTCATTCTTACTGCCCTAATTTTGACCTAACCCTAATTCTTATTGCAACATTTAATCTTGATCATTGATTCTAGGGTTTTTGTCATCTTCTCATCCTGGCCACACATTCAAAATCGCAGTTTTTATAAAATGGCAATTTTGTTCTCATTTGGCTTCCTCTTGGTCTCTTAACTCTCCCTCTTGGTCTCTTATCTCTCTGGCTCTTGGAGGCTCTCTCTCTTTCTTTTGATCTTTCTTCCATCTCATGCTCATTTTCTGTCAACTCATGGTCATTGTCATTTGCAGTCATTGTCATTCTAGTCTATTGTCAAGTCATTTCTTTTAGTAAAATCCTTCAAAACTTGCTTAGGGCTTTGTCATTAGTCATAGTTGCTCATTTGAAATCTGAGGGCATCTCTATTTACAGCAAGCTAGGAGGTGTAACAAAGGTGAAGCATGGAAGATGAAGACCTAGGGTAATATTGTTCCTTTTGTTTTCATGATTATTTCCTTTGTACTTTGTTACTTCAATGGATTTTATTGTTATTGTGCTAACCCCTTTAACAAATCTGAGATTTTCCATTGATTACGTGTATAACTACGTAGTCTCCAAAGTAAAAAGATCAGTTAGGTTTCGGCATAATGTTTGGCCGAAAGAAGGAAGTCAAACCAAAGAGGGTTCTTGGGGAAGATTTGCATTCGCACCAAGAAGTCTTGGTAACTATGAAGGGTCACACTGATTGCGAAGGGATGTCGCCATAGGTCTTACCAATAGAAGAAGGCCCCACCAAAGGTTTCAGTTCAGCGATAATTTTTCCTTTGGCAAGATGTCTAGCCGATAAGCATGGTGTCTCGCTGAGGGGTACGAAGTCAGCGAAAGGTCTCACCGAAGGATGAAGTCTCACCAAAACATATGAGCCTGGCGAGAGTGAAAGAAATCAGAAAAAGGTCCTACTGATACAAAAGAGTCTTAGTGACAATAGGGTAATGTCGCCAAGAGGTATTTCCTTCAACCAAAAGTTTCACCAAAGGAGAAGAGTCTTGTCGATAAGAGAAAGATCAACGAGGATGAAAAGGAGTTTGTTGAAGGTCTTGCTGACAGCGATGGATTTCCCAGTGAAGGAGGCATCGATATAACCAAGGTGCTCATCGTAGCCTCTGGCCGACAGTAAGATGTATTTCCGATAACAAAGAGGGGGGCTCGGTAAGAAAAGAGGAGGTCAAGGAGACTCCAAATGAATAGAAGGACTTGACCATGTGGTCTTGCCGATAGGGTTTTGTGAGCTCGATATGACTTCTTCAACTCGTTGAAATGTCTTGTTAACTGCCATATGCTATGCTAATAACTGTTAAGATGAAATCACATCAGGGAGACATGATGAGTGTCTCACTGACATGCAATTCAATATGAACCACCTTTGACTGCCTTTGTGAAGAAGACCAACTAGATATGAATGACATGAATTCCTCCTAAGATCCAAAAGTGATGGACCAGCTCAGGTGATAATGGGAAGGTCTAAGGAGGCCCAATGGTGCTTCCGAAGGATGGTCAACGAGTAGAGAAGTCTAAAAAATGAATGAGAACATGAAGAAGGGCGAAGAAACTATGAGTCACAAGGATAGCTGTAGTGATTACTAGCAAGGAGGTAGATTAGTATTGATGGAGATATTTTGAGCATTCAAGGCGACCCCAACAGAGTTCGAAGGTGGACACGGAGATAGAAGAGTTAATACTGTAGCTACTAAAGATCTACAGATCATTCCCCGAACAAGTTGTCATTAGCATGGACAGCAGGGCTTCATATTGAATGCAACATTGACTCTTTTAAAAAAGATATGAGAGCTGACTCTCCCAGTTAGTAGATATTTTGTAAACCCTAATGTAGGGGGACAACACATTCTTTTTTATGCATCCTGTATATAAGGCATTCTGGCCTCTTGAAAAAGGTTAGGGTTTTTGCAGTTAGAAGTAGAACTTCCAAGTTAGAAAGTGGTAGATAGAGAACTTCTAGTTAGTAATCAGTAGAATAAGAATAGAGGGGATAGAAGCTGATCCTGATTCTTTGTAAAAGGAGCTTCTTTTATCTTCCTAAGTAGGAGTTATATTTTGAATAGTCTCTAATGTATCTTTCGATTTTCTTAGTGTAAATGGAAACAATTTGGAGCCATAGATTTTCTGTACACTGGTGATTGTGCCAGCTTTGTAATTGTTGTTTATCTATTTTATGAACAGTAGAAGCAACCGGATCTTAATCTACTTCATGTTGTGTTCCATAATGGTGTTTGTCTTGAATTAATCATCTAATTTAGGAAGCTTTCAGGGAATGAAGTTTGGTTTTATGTTTTGTTTGAATAGTAATATGTAATATGCTATTGAAATCAGCACTATGAATGAATGAAACTATGTGTTAGTCACAAGTTAATTCTATTTTGCAATTATAGATAGGAATTCCTTGGAAGGTGATAGGTATGGTTAATTCAGATGAAGTATCATTCTTTTCTGTTCCAAAGCCCTGATCTATCTTTTGCTATTTCTTTAAAAAACCCGTTTAGAGTAGATTTAAATTTATGTCTACCACCCTAACAATCTAGAAGCTAAACACTACCAGGCCCCTTGAACATTACTATTACATTGACCACTAAGGGACATCAACACAGTTGAGACCCAACTACATAAACCTTGGGAGCTAAGGCATCCATGTGTTGTCTTTCTCTTTCAGGAGAAGCAGAGTAGCAATATTCTATTTGCATGTTGTTGTGCCAAAAGGACCATCAACATGTCCTTGAATGTGCTAGGCACTATGATCAAGCTACACAGAAGATTATTGGTCCTCAGGGGAGGGTTGTAGCAAATCCCAACCCTGTTTCCATTTCCCAAACTTTTGATATGCCAGACAGGTCTCATGTGGTGGGATTCAACATGAGGGAATCTCAAGAGTTCTACGATGAGTAGGCCGTGAAGTCACAACAGTTTATCAATTCCTGGCTAGAGAAGCCTAAGTTTCACTATTCTAAATTATCCAAGCAGCTATTCAAGATAAAGTTCAAGAAATATTATGATGCCATCACTCTTCTTAGCAGGGTGGTTGGATTAAGGAATGCTGGCATGTTTGAGAATTGGATGTGCCATGTGATTATGAGGATGGAGCAAGAGAAGATTAACTACCATTGGGCAGGAGTCATTAGCTAAGTAATCCACGAACAACTATCCAATGTGTTCCAAACAAAGACCTTAACAATGACTTCATATTTGGTCTACGCACTTGTAAGATTCAACCCCTACAAAGGATTAAGTACAAGGGGCACCTTTGGATAGGATATCATCTATGAGGTTTACCCTCAATTGTATTTAGGGAAGATACAGATCTTTTGCTGCAGAAAACTAGAACTATCATGGAGTAAACTCGAGATAGGTTGGTGGGTGATGGAATTCTTCATTCCTCTAGAGCTGCTGAACCATGGGAGTGGTATGAGGCATTGTAGATTAGGAAGAAGGTGTTGAAGAATATTTACAAACAAAGGAGGCAAATTGATGATACCCTAGCCGGTGTTTACAATGGATCCATTGCCTTCTTTGAAATTATGACAGGAAGAAGGAAGATTGCACCCAAGTACTTGAGCCTGGAACAGTTGAGGAAGTGGTGGCATGATATTTATGCCCCAATTAATGATGATTATGTTTATGAGCATCAGTTGGATGATGCGGCCACATACATTGTTGTCATTGACAAATACCTAACATATAAGGTGGATTGGGATAGGTCGGTAAGGCAATCAAGGGAGGAGATTGCATCAATTGAAAGATGACTTAGGTTTTTTCCTTTACCACCTTTGGCCGACTTGGATGGGGTGCTCTTGAATGTCCATGAAGGGTCGGATTGAAATAGAGACAAAGGGGAAGGCAGTTAATGCCCAGCTACATCAAGATTTGTGCTTCCCCATTATCGTGCCCTGCATTATTTTGAGCTACATTGGGAATCCCGGGCTGACCCGGGTGTAGTTTGCACATTTAGTACATTCCTTCATTCCATTTTGACTTTCTCTTGGCCGACTGGTGGTGCCTAATTAATGCTGCGAAGCTCTTGCTGGGCCGGCGGGTTTTTTTAGGGGATTCTATAAATTTGGCATTTCGCCTCATTTGTAAGGATTAGAAGATAGGATTAGAATATAGAGATTGATATAGATTAGAGATAGTTAGAAGTGAATTAAGTAGAGCAAGTTAGCAAGTAGTTGTTCTCAATAAAATATTGTAACAGAAAGCTGGAATTGTTGCTACAGTGGATAATTTGACTACAAGAAATGACATTGTGATTTGGTGCCATACTTTTTTTCTTTTGTTTTACATGGTTCTTGTTATTCTATCTTTAAAATTTCTTTGAGGAGCTTAATATTTAGATTAGATTTGATTCAATAATGTTTGTGATTTGATACTTGAATGTTGCAACAATCCCTTAGTCCATACTTTTCACAACCAACTGATTATTAGTTGCTTTGCAAAGTTAGCTTGTACTTCATATTCATTGTGCTTAGTTCAATCATGAAGATTTGTTCATTCCAATTGGAATAAGGTTGTTTGAGTGAATTTTCATGATTTGAAAATATTAACACCTTAGAAGATTGCACTATTTTCTGTAAGATTGCAGATTTATCTAGGTCAAGTAGAGATCGGTTTTGAGGGATTGGTCCATTTCAGTGTTTATCATTTGCATTGTTAATCTTAGGAGTAGTATTAGATTTAGAAATCTCTTTGAAACCCTTATCTTTTGTTCTTTATTTATCATTAAGTAAAATTTTGAATTGAAGTATCATCATATCATTAGATCTAGTAAGTTGAGATTCAGTATTTTGCTTGTAGTAAGGTCCCATTGTGATTACCAACATTTTCACATTTTATTACTGAGTTGTTTATGCATTTTCAAGACTTGACATCAGAGATCTTGGGGTTATCTCTTGAGGCTTGCTGATAGAGATTTACCTTTCAAATGAGATAGGATATTACATTCTATCTAAGTTGTTGCTGTGCAGAAAATATAATCAACAAAGTCCAATTTGGGTCATACGTGGGATTTTTGACAGTGGAAGTGGGGTCTTGTCGAAAGTTTTCCATTTGTAATTTCTATTTTTTGAGTCTAGTTTCCACCATAAAATGAGATTACTCAAAATGAATATGACAACTAAATGCAAGGATGACACTATGCAAGGTCTAATTTCAAAATGATGACTAGAATGAATACTATTTTGGGATTTTTGGGAATAAAATATGCAATGTCTAAACCTAGAATGCAATTTGAGAAAAGGATACCTAAGTGATTCTAAGGTAAATCTTTGTTTTCCATCTTGGTTACTAAAGGACTTGGTGAAAATGACAAGATGACAAGGTCAAAATGACTAGTGAGTTTTGCTAACTAGACTTTTGAGTTGGACAAATCTCACAAAAGGGACAATGACTAAAAAGGGAGTGATGATTAAGTGCAATATAACCTAGCTTCGAAAGCAATGACTTTTGCAAGTTGTGTTGAGGTTTTCCTAGTCCAAAGTATGCAAGTATTAAAACCTAGGGACAAGCTAATGCCTAACGTATGCAACTAAAATTTGAAAGATGAAGCCTAGGTCAAACTAAAATTGAGCAATTTCAAAGCTGGTTCTGACAGAATCCCTTTGGAAACAGTGTTTGACAAAATATTGATAGAGTTTAGACTCAGTTTGGACTTTGTAAGAAGATTTTTTTTTAGGAAAATGTGTCATTTAAGACCTCTAATGTGTCACGGTATTGCGAATACGGTTTGGTTTTATTGAATGCGGCTCTAGGACTGACAAATGTGACTGAGTTTTGCATATACAGCTCTATAAGGTTTAGATATGTTGTGACGTAGATAGATGCAGTGCTTGAAATGTCAAATGTGGTTTAATAGAGTGATTGCATTTCAGAAACTCGAATGTGGTTCAATAGATGCGACACAGTTTTGTTTTCTTGACGCATTGTGAGCAAATTTGATCTATCTAAAGAGGAATGTTTTGTCTAGAAATGAATAATGTTTGAGAGATCCAATTAGCACTTGACAAACACAATGTTTTGAATGTAAGCAAGTGCACATAAGACAAGTACAATCCTAAAAGGCCAATAGGCCAAGGGTTGGTATACTTGATATAGCCCACCGATATACCTCAGATTGGTGATAAACACCTTTCCTTCTCGAGAGCGGATAGCTTAGGATTTTGGTGGCATTGGCTCCCCTCCATGGCTCATTAATGTCATTGTAGCACACCAAATTCAAATTCTTGGGTAATGACTTCCCAAGAACTATTATCTCTACTCAAGGGGATCAATAGTTAGTGTCTTCAGGCATGATATTGTACCCTACACTATATCAAGCAACAACCAAAGAATAGTTGGGTTCTATAACAAGAGGTTTTTAATATGAGCATTCCATTGATAGGGAATCATCCATGTGATGAGAGTCCCCTTTCGGATCCATCTCATCAGAACCACACACATGATTCTTGGGCTTTCCCCAAGAATCTACTTTTATATACTGGCTAGAAGTCCCTCGGTGTCAGGGTGCTACCAGTCTGAGTCATCCTAGGGTGAGTACATTTTCCCACTAGAACAAGCCTAGGTTCTAGAGTTAGTAACCATTTCTCTTACACCCAAGATTGCTCGAAAGTGCAAGGGGAGAGGATACTTTGATTACAAAGTCATGAGGGTGAAAAAAAAATAAGGTGGGTCTAGTTTTTTATCACCTATTTTTCACAAGGTGAGAGCATAATCACCTACCACCTTCAAGTACAGTAAAAAAAAATCAAGCACATGTTCATTTTAATGCACCAAAGAAAGTATTTTCTACACTAGAAATTGCAAACCCGTTGTTTGAGAAATGAATCTTCGACTAACAGAGCTGCAAAACCACAAGTTAGTAGTTTCATCCACCAATCTTGGACCCATGAAATGTAACTGCCACGCACTGCGAACTATGATTAGTAACACACACCTATACTGGGCAGAATGCAGAAAATAAATCTAGAATGCTAAAGAAAAAAAAGAATAGAAAAAAAATCAGAAACCTGAATTCAAATGAGAAGAATACATTACCAGGAAAATGCATCACAACAGACCGAATGTGTTGCTCTCTGTTGCAAATGTGGCTTGGGAGTTCAAATGCGGTTCTTCAAACTTTGATTGCCACACGTTAGAGTGATTGCAGTGTTTGATTTTGCGAGTGCATCGTGACGCATTAGATGCATCATGATTTAAAAAAATATGAATGCGTCACTCTGTACCTATACCTACAAAAATGATAGAGAACACATGAAAATCATATGAAAATAATAACAAAAAATAGAGTCGTGTTCACATTGGGTTCACCAATGTATCTATGGGTTAATTTTCAAGTTAGTTTATCAAATGAATTAAAAGCATATGAGCATAAACCCAAAGAAACTACAAAGTACAATGAAAGAAAATATAAATAGAATGATTATACCAGCTAATTGCTGAAGCCTCCATGATTCATCTTCATAGCACCTTCTAACTTGTTGGTTGACATGTTTCCCTTAGATTCAACGTGCCCAATCTCAACCCTATTTCCATTGCCGAAACTTTTAATATGCCAGATAGGTCTCATGTGGTGGGATTCAACATGAGCGCAACTCAAGATTTCTACAATGAGCAGACCGTGAAGTCACAATAGTTTATCAATTCCTGGCTAGAGAAGCCTAAGTCTCACTTTTCTAAATTACCCAAATAGCTATTCAGGATAAAGTTCAAGAAGGAATATTATGATGCCATCACTCTTCTTAGCAGGGTGGTTGGATTAAGGAATGCTGGCATGTTTGAGAATTGGATGTGCCATGTGATTGTGAGGATGGAGCAAGAGAAGATTAACTACCATTGGGTAGGAGTCATTAGCCAAGTAATCCATGAATAGCTATCCAATGTGTTCCAAACAAAGACCTTCATAGTGACTTCATATTTGGTCTACGCACTTGCAAGATTCCACCCCTACAAAGGATTGAGTATAAGGGGCACCTTTGGACAGGATATCATCTATGAGGTTTACCCTCAATTGTATTTAGGGAAGATACAGATCTTTTGCTACAGAAAACTAGAATTATCATCGAGTACACTCGAGATAGGTTGGTGGGTGATGGAATTCTTCCTTCCTCCAGAGTTGTCGAACCATGGGAGTGGTATGAGGCATTTCAGATTAGGAAGAAGGTGTTGAAGAATATTTACAAACAAAGGAGGAAAATTGATGATACCCTAGCCAGTGTTTACAATGGATCCATTGCCTTCTTTGAAATTATGACAAGAAGAAGGAAGATCGCACCCAAGTACTTGATCCTAGAATAGTTGAGGAAGTGGTGGCATGATGTTTATGCCCCAATTAATGATGATTCTATTTATGAGCATTAGTTGGATGATGCGGCCACATACATTGTTGTCATTGACAAATACCTAACGTATAAGGTGGATTGGGAGAGGTCGGCAAAGCAATCAAGGGAGGAGATTGCATCAATTGAAAGAGGACTTAGGTTTTTTCCTTTACCACCTATGGCCGACTTGGATGGGGTGCTCTTGAAAGTCCATGAAGGGTCGGATCGGAATAGAGACAAAGGGGAAGGTAGTTAATGCCCAGCTACATTGAGATTTGTGCTTCCCCATTATCGCACCCTTCATTGGTCCGAGCTACATTGGGAATCCTGAGCTGACCTAGGTGTAGATCGTGCACTTAATACATTCCTTCATTCCATTTTTACTTTCTCTTGGCCGACTGGTGGTGCCTAATTAATGCTATGAAGCTCTTGTTGGGACAACAACTTTTTCTGCGGGACTCTATATATTTGGCATTTCACCTCATCTGTAAGGGTTAGAAGATAGGATTAGAATATAGAGATTGATATAGAGCAGAGATAGTTAGAAGCCAATTAAGTAGAGCAAGGTAGCAAGTAGTTGTTCTCAAGCAAATATTGTAACAGAAAGCTTGAATTGTTGCTACAGTGGACAATTTGAATGCAAAAAATGACATTGTGATTTGGTGCCATACTTGTTTTCTTTTGTTTTGCATGGTTCTTGTTATTCTATCTTTAAAATTGCTTTGAGGAGCTTAATATTTAGATTAGATTTGATTCAATAATATTTTTGATTTGATACTTGAATGTTGTAGCAATCCCTTAGTCCATACTTTTCGCAACCAACTGATTGTTAGTTGCTTTGGAAAGTTAGCCTGGACTTCATATTTATTGTTCTTAGTTCAATCATGAAGATATTTTCATTCCAATTGTAATTGGGTTGTTTGAGTGAATTTTCATGATTTGAAAATATTAACACCTCAGAAGATTGGACTATTTTTTGTAAGATTGCAGATTTGTCTAGGTCAAGTAGAGATCGGTTTTGAGGGATTGGTCCATTTCAGTGTTTATCATTTGCATTGTTAATCTTAGGAGTAGTATTAGATTTAGAAATCTCTTTGAAACCCTTATCTTTTATTATTTATTTATCATTAAGTCAGATTTTGAATTGAAGTATCATCATATCATTAGATCTGGTAAGTTGAGATTCAGTATTTTGCTTGTAGTAAGGTCCCATTGTGATAACTAGCATTTTCACATTTTATCACTGAGTTGTTTATGCATTGTTAAGACCTGACATTAGAGACCTTGGGGTTATCTCTTGAGGCTTTCTGATAGAGATTTACCTTTCAAGTGAGATAGGATATTACATTTTGTCTGAGTTGTTGTGCAAAAAACACAATCAACAGGATTGGCGCTAGAAGGAGGGCCTGAATAAGCAAGCTGGATTTATTTTTGAATGCCATCTCTCCTAAGAGATTCAGAAGAAGAACACGATCCGCTTCAGGAGAGTCAGAATTTCAGGAATTACTAGACCCTACTAGGTCAAGAAGGAACAACATAAGGGGAGGGTCATCATCATCCCATCCACCTCCCTCATCTCCATCATCCCCATCTTCATTAGGTTCATTTGAGTCTGAGGGCATTCCCAGTCCACAACCTCAGCCAATCATAAATCAGCCATTACCATCCCCACCTCCACCAATGGCTTTCCTGGAAACCAACCTATCTCCATTAAGTTTTTCCATTTACAATGTTATGCACAAAAACCCTAAACACTTTTGTTCAAAATTCCATATCAATGATCCAAATAGGACCACTGAGGAACACATCAGTATCTTTCAGACTGGCCTTAAGGATAAAGGGATAAACCATGAGGATGTAGCATGTAGATTATTTCCTTATTCACTAGGGGAAGATGCATTTTATTGGTACAACCATTTACCGGTTGGATCTATCCAACATTGGACTGAGCTAGAGGATGCCTTTTTTGTAGAAGTTTTGAATCCCCATTAGTTCTAATGAGCTTTACTTTCAGTTCACTAATGTGAAGAGGGAGGCCAATGAGCCTATATGATCTTTCAACAATAGGTTTCATCATGCCTATACCAGACTACATGCCCCTTATGCTGTGGATGAACCCACTACTCTAGAAGTTTATTATGAGGGACTTGATAGTTTGACAGCTACATTTATGAAGTGGAGTAATAACCCCCTGAGAGTCTACTCGATGCATATGCAGAGGCTGTGAAAGTTAACACTAATCTAAGGCAACATCTATCTAGGCCTCTACCCTCATTAGGACCCATTGCTCACCCTGGACAAGTTCCAGTGCTCAACCAGCCACTGGCAAACCATACTCCAATCATGAATCCAGTACCTCAATTGCCTCTGGTCCCTCACCCAAGACCTTCCATAGGACAAGTGTTATCCATGATTAGTTCCCCCCATAAAAATGTGAATCAACCTCTACATATCCAGCCACTGGCTAGTTATCCTTCATACCTGCAGAATTCTGAAGTCTTGAA
>VDFB02139503.1:0-51039 GCA_007258455.2 Sequoia sempervirens | reverse complement strand
TAGAATCCCTCTGAGATACTCAAAGGTATCCTTTGGAAATGAGTTGGTGAAAATGTCTACAATTTTTTCCTTGGTAGGAACATACTCTAGTCTAACTTCTTTCTCACTCACTTTCTCCCTCAAAAAGTGAAATTTGATTGATATGTGCTTGGTCTTAGAGTGTAGAACTAGATTCTTCAATATGTTTATTGCACTTGAATTGTCACAGTATATGGAAATAGGATTATCATATACTACTTGGATATCCTTCAGCATTTGTTTCATCCATAACACTTGAGTACAATTATTGGCAGCAACAATGTACTCTACTTCAATAGTAGATAAGGAAATGGAATTCTACTTTTTACTTAACCAAGACACCAACTTCTTCCCAAGGAAGAAGGCACCACCACTAGTACTTTTCCTATCATTCACATCTTCTTCGCCTTCAGATCAAGATTATAGGTGCATCAAAAGTAAGATCATCATCTTTAGGGTACCAAAGCCCAAAATCAACTGTCCCTTTCAGATATCTAAAAATTCTCTTTACAACAGTTACATGAGATTCTTTTGGATCAACTTGATATCTAGCAATCATACACACAACATTCATGATGTCCCCTGGGTCTTTCCATTCAAGTATAGCAACTCCTAACTTCATTGGATTTGTATCTTGTCTAATTCCCTTTTCCTTAGGATAATCATCATTTTTTGTTAACTTGCATCCGTTACCATTGGTGTACTAACATGCTTTGAGTCTTCCATGCCAAACTTCTTTAATAACTCTCTCACATATTTTGACTAAGATATGAAAATCCCATTGTCTAACTAAGTGACTTGCAATCCCAGAAAGAACTTCATCTCTCCAATCATGCTTATTTCAAATTCACTCTTCATTTCATCATCAAACTTCGTGACATAAATCATCAATACCTCCAAAAAATAATGTCATCAACAAAAAACTTTAATAACTAACCTTTTATCATGATCCAACTTTTAAAGTACAAATTTTTGAGTAGTACCTTTTATTGAATCCAAGCTTCAAATAAGCATTTATCCAATCTTAGCATACTGTGCTCTAGGAGCTTGCTTGGAGTCCATACAACCTTCTTCTCGACCAAGAAACCATGTCTCCTTATTAGTTAGTTGGAAACCATTTGACTTCAGTCAACATACACCTCTTCTTCTAGCTTACCATTTTAGGCTAACTTCACATCCATTTGATAGACTTGTAGTTCTTATATATAACATAAGCAAGAAATAATCTTACAGCTTCAATTCTAGCAACAGGGATAAAGGTTTCTTCAAAATCAATACCTTCCATCTGTGATTACCCTTTACATATAAGTCTTTCTTTATTCCTAACCACTTCACCTTGTTCATTTAGTTTATTCTAAAATTTGGTTCCAATCATATTTTTATCTTTAGGTCTGGGAACAAGAATCCATGTATCATTTTTCTCTATCTATATTAGTTCTTCCTTCATTGCTTCCATCCAGTGTTCATCTTTACAAGCTTCATTGACATTATTAGTCTCAGTCTTGGAAATCAAACAATACTCTTTTGCAATCCTTCTTATTTTCTTCACACCTTTGCTTTTATCTCCTATAATCTTATCTTTGAAATGATTTAGCTTTACATACCTCAAAACTTTAGGATTCCTTCACACTTCCTGCTCTTTGTACCTACTGTCTCTCCTTCCCCGACTCTCTTTGATTTACTAGAACACTTTGAATTTGATTTTGTGTTGGAGCATTCTTCCCTTTGTCTATACTATCTTGTTGGTCATCTAAATCATATCCATAGTATTTGGATGATCTAGCAGAGTCCTCATCAACTTTGACATTTTCAATTTTAACCATTTTCCTCAATCTTATATTATAGCACCGGTAAGCCTTGCTTCTTTAGTAGAGTAACCTAAAAATATTCCTTCATCACTCCTTGCATCAAACTTTCCTATTTCTTCATCTCTCTTGATATAACACTTCCAAATATCTTGAAATATTTTACAATAGGCTTATTATGAACCTTGATTCCAAATTTGCATGAACAAAGCAAACAATCACATTATTAGATCAAAATGCAAGGTTAGAATAAGAATTTCCTATAAAATCCATCTGCATTGTTAAAGAACAAGGAAAAAGATGAAATAATTGAGCAAATACAAACAAAGATAAATAGTCATATTCTAAAACAAAGTAAACACATGATCTTATGGGGGGATTGGTGCTACTTTGATGTGAAAATTAGCCCTTTCCTAACCCCTTTTTTATAAGATCTTGATGATGGATGAACAAGATGTCAAATGATGAAGATTGTGCATCAAGATGAGAAACTTCTGGAATTGTAAATCAATAGAGAGGTTATCTATTTATAGAATAGAATGATAGGATAATGAGAGATATGAAGAATGTGGGACAAAAGACAAACCAGTGACAAGATGCCATTTTTCAAGATGTGATAGGATGAAGGATGTGCAAGTTTTGGTCAATGTGTCAATAAATGACCTTAGGTGGCCTTTTCAAATTTCAAATTTGGCTTGTTGGAGGGACAAAAAGGGGCTTAAATTCCAAGTGGGGGACATGTAAGAGGAGAATTAATGCTATGTTCGAAGGGACAAGTCAACTTTGATTTGAATTCAAACTTGAGGGAATATTCCATTTTTATGGCATGTTGATGGAAATGGATATTTAATAAATTAATTAAAATCATTTATTTGTGCAAATGGGAAAAGCTAGACGATGGGACTTGCATTAACATTAGATTTAAATTTAATTTAGTTAATTTAAGAGAGGATTAGGTGATTTGACCTTTTTTCTTTAGATTTATGGATTAAACTAAATCAAAAAGTAGATGGAAAATGATAAAGATTTAGTTAAATAAATATTTTGATTTATTTAGCTAAGGGGAATAATGATAGTGTTTATTTAATTTAAATGGAGGACTTTAGAGATAAATCAAATAAGCTTGATTTATTTAATGAATGGACTTGATTAAATACAATATGCTAATTTTGCATGTCTACATTTTCCCCCTCTTTGAAGCAATGTACTTGTTGTGTTGGTTCAAAGAATAAACTTGTCGTGATCAAAATTTAAAAGAATTATAATTTTTTTAGATGCCCTAGCGGAAAGAAGTACACTGGTACATTTCCCCCTCGAGAGATTGAGCAAAAAGATTTGATTTGAGGGTCGATATCCTAATAAAGAGGTTCAAGATGGACATATGGATGGTTGTGATGATGATGCAAATGAGATAGTTTTAAGATGCTTAGAATAACCAATCTATATTATCCTAAACAACTTAAATGATGATATGATGTGATGATGCCTATATGATTATGCAATGGATGTTTTATGCAAATGTATGATTTATGAGATGCTTAGACTAACAGATCTATATTATGATGATGAACATTCATGTGAGATGATTGGTGTTTCTTATATTATATGATGTGATATGCATTATGATTAACTATCCTAGCATGATGTTAGTGCAGAAAAGAAGAAATGAGAAATGAGATGAAGACAAGAGGATCCAACAAGCCAAATTTATGAGAAATGATGAAGAGAAATGGATGATTTTCTTATCAACAATTGGGATTTTAAAAGGGCCACTTACCTTATGTTTGATAACACACATAGGCACGATGAATCAAGGTATATAGAATAAAGATTGCATTGTACTTAGTGTGATGGAATTTGACTCAAAAATCAGATAAGAGTACTCTTGTTCACACCTAACATACGAAACCTCATTTAAAATGAAGTTTAGATATTTCAAACATCTTGGACCAAAACATAGAAAAAGCAAGACTTCCTATGTGGTCAACAAGATATCTAAAAAATCCTCCCTATGCCCAAATAAAGCATGCATGATCAAGGTTATATTACAAGAACATCCAACAAGCGCAACAAATAAAAAGTAATGAACGTTGCCCCATTCCTATCTCTCTAAATCCATTTGTTTGGACATCATCAAGCACGAAGAGATAAGTCAAAAGACAAACATAAAGTAAAAAAACAAGTTGATGTTCTTCAATACCACTAACCAAAAGGAAATGTGTTTTTAAGGATAAGAACCAAAACTACTGCCAAAAGATAATTCCCATTGTAGGAAGGATACATCCTAGGACATGTTATTAGATGCAAGCATGTAATTTCATATATCCAAAGTGTTATTTCTAATAAATAATTCCCATAGTAGGAAGGATAGAACCTAGGAAATGATGTTATCAGATGATTGATATGGGACTGATTGGATGATAGCCTATCGACACAAAGAGTTAACAAACTTGTTTACGTACTGACCTAAAACTGAGACTTGACATTTTGATTTTTCACTTTTCACCTACTAGACTTGTTTTTGACTGTTTCCTCAAAGGTTGGGGATGATGATTGTTTATTATGGGTGATTTTTATTGTGGGTGAAAGTGAGATGAGACAGATGGATTTTTTCAAATATTTGGAATTTTTGGAATTTTTTGAGTTGTTTTGAGGTTGTTTTTGGTATTTTTTGAGATTTTTCAAATGTTTTTTATTTTTGATTTTTCAAATCTTTTGGGGTTTTATAATATTTTTACCAAAAGACTAACCTAAGGACCTATCCTAGGGGCCTCGGGGGTTGATCAATCAAATTAGCCTTGCCTATGTTATACACGCACATACCACATAGTTTGACTGAAGACTTGACTGATTTACAAATGAAGATATACATGATGAAATGTCAGTTTATTATGACAGACTCCTAAAGGACTAACCTAAGTGTCTTGGGGGATGATCGAATATCAACCTTGCCTACGTTTGAGGCTGAGAGACCTATAGTTCGACAAGATGACCTGTTTTTTAATTTTTGACTTTTTGACCTATTTTTGGATTTTGATATGTTTTGAATGCTTTTGGATTTTGTGATTTTTTTATGTTTTTGGATTTTTTGGATTTTTTGATGTTTTTGGATTTTGGGATTTTTTGGATTTTCTGATGTTCTTGGATTTTTTGGATTTTCTAATTTTAGAACTTCAAGAATATACACGAATCTGATCCGATGAGAACATGCCCCAAGTGTAATGCAATATACTACTCTGATAAAGGTGGGACAAACTAACATTGAGAATGGGTCGAGTACTACTAAGAGGGATCATGACACGAACATAGGACCAAGCTATGGTGCAAATGCGGGTGGATGATGGATGGAGATATGGAATACGATGGAAGATGGATGTGAAATGAACGGATGATGCAGAATGAGCTATGAAGATCCTGGTGGATGGAAAGTGCTTATTTACATAAGGCGCTTGCTTGCCAGGTTTTCACCAAGGTACTTTCCCAAAGTGCCACCGAAGTGGTTTTCACCAGAGGACAATTTTTTCTCTTTACTATTTTTTAATCCTTTTTTTAATTTTAATTTTTTATTTTTCTTTGCTTTTTATTTTTTTTGTTGTCACCAAGACGCATGTTTGCCAACTTTTCATCAGGGTAACAATTTTTTATGACATTTTACGATTTTTTTTTTTGGGCTATATACCTTGAAAGATTAGGCATATAACTTTTTGACATGAGAGTTGTTAATGGGCTCTTGCAGAGGCTCACCTTCGAGTGTTGATAACTAATATGCCCTTGACTTATAGCTTGTTGTGATAACAAATGGTCCCAACTAGTTGGGTTCAAAATTTCCTTTGTTGTTTAGATTTGGGACATTCTTTTGATTCTCCTTTAGTACCAGTTCTCCAACTTGGAAAGTCCTGCTTCTGATTTTCTTATTATAGATCCTCTTGAGTCTATTCTAATAGACTTGCAAATGATTTAAAGAATCTATACACCATTCATCCAATAGCTCCAACTTATTCAGTCTTGATACTCGATATTCTCAATGAAGGGAGCTCAATCTCAATGGGGAGTATTGCCTTTGATCCATAGACCAGGGAGAATGGGGTGGTGCTAGTGGGTGTGCAAATGCTGGTTCGATAGGCCCAAAGGGTGAGATTGAGCTACAAATGCAAGTCACGACCTGTGTCATTAACTGTTTTCTTGAGGATTTTTAAAATGGTTTTATTGGTAGCTTCTACTTGGACATTGCCTTGGGGATAATATGCGGTGGAAAAGCAATGTTGGATTTTGAATTTTTCACATAGATCATGAACATCTTGATTCTTGAATGGTGTTCCATTATCTGAGATAATAGCTTGGGGAACACCATATCAACATATTAAGTAGTTTAGGATGAACTTTGATATCTGCTTCCCGATGATATATGTCATGGGGATGGCTTCCACCCACCTGGTAAAGTACTCAGTAGTGGTTATGATGAACTTGTGGCCATTAGATGAAGTGGGAGTGATTTTTCCAATGAGATCAAGTCCCCACTACGAAAAGGACCATGGTGTGATGATGGGATGAAGTTCTTGAGCTAGAGCGTGGATGAGGTCCCCATGCTGCTAACATTGTAGGCACCTTTTGATGTAGTCATGTGCTTCTCTTTCCATTTTACACCAATGATACCCCATCCTCAACAATTTCTTGGATAGGGTCATTCCACTTGAGTGTGAACCACATATGTCATTATGCGCCTTAGTTAAAGCGGTCAATGCCTCCTCAGTGTTTAAACAGTGTAGTAGGGTTCCTTCTATGCTCCTACGGTAAAGGGTATTTCCTAAGATGAAAAATTGGGATGCTTTCTTGACAAAGGTTCTTTTCATACTTGAGGGTGAGTCAATAGGTAGGACACCTATTCACAGGTAGGTATAAATTTCATGGTACTAAGGATCACCAAGACAAACGATTTCACACAAAAATTCTAATTTTGGTACCTCGAATATGGGCATGAGGAGTTGATCTACCAAGAATTCATATTTTGGGACATTGTGAGGGATGTCCAGTAGGGATCCAATCGTTTCCATGGAATTTTTTTCTCTATTGTTTTCTTTGGGCATTTGCTCAAATGTGATCTCGATAAAGGATTCCTTGAGAGTCTCGACCAGTTTCTTGTATGGAGTGAGCTTATCATCCTTAGTCTGGTACTCACTTTTCACTTGGTTTATTATCAGCTGGGACTCTCTGTATACTTTGAGGGCCATAAAGTGCCACTGCACTGCTATTCTAAGACCTATGGTTAAAGCCTCATATTTTGCAATGTTTTTTTGTTTTTTGTGTAGGGGAATGCCAATTTATATGATCTAGGTATGCAGTCCCCCTGTGGGGTGATGAAAAACACACTAGCTCCTAATCCATGTTGCATGTATGAACCATCAAATTAGATTTTCTAGTGGTCGACTATGCTGAGATTGAAGATGGATTCATCTGGAAACTCTTATATGAGTGGATTCTCTGAATAGATTGGTGCTTCCGCAAGCTAATTTGTGATTACTTGGCATTTAATTGCTTTCTGCTCCACATATTCAATTTCATACTCTAATAGTATCATGACCCATTTATCCATCATTCCTATGAGCATTTCCTTTGACAGTAAGTACTTGAGGGGGTCAATTTTGGTGATGAGTTTGATTTTGTATGGGCCAACAAGTAATGTTTGAATTTTTGTGAAGCAAACACTACTGCTAGACATGATTTTTTGATGAATGAGCAATTTAACTCATGACCAACCATTGTTGTGCTAATATAGTAGATGGCCCTTTTTGTCCCATTTTCATCATGTTGAGATACAAGAGCAGCGAGGGATGTTGTTGTTGCTGACACAGAGAATTAATGGCTTTCTTGGGATTGGTGGCATGAGGACCGGTGGTGTAAGCAGATATTATTTGATCTTATTGAAGGCTTCTTCACACTTTTTATCCCACTTGTATGCTACTCCCTTGTGAAGTAGGTGAGAGTATGTATTTTTTTAACTGTCAGTGTGTTATGAATCTCCAGATGGACTGAAGCCTACCTTGGAGACCTCTCAAATGTTTTAATGTTTTGGGTGCCTCCATCTCAAGGATTGTTTTTACCTTGGCAAGGTCTACCTCAATACCTCTCATTGACACTATGTATCCTAGCAACTTTCCTAATTGTATTCCAAAGACTCACTTCTTTGGATTTAATCAGACTTTGTACTCCTCGAGCCTGTTGAAAATAGTACTCAAGGTTGCTATGTGATCCTTCCTCTTTCTGGATTTGGCTAGTATGTCATCGACATAATCTTTGAAAGTTTTATGGATCATGTCATGGAAGATTAACATCATGGCTCTTTGGTATTTTGTTCCTACATTCTTCAAGCCGAATGGAATCATATTCCAGCAGTAAGTCCCCAATGGATAAGTGAAGGCCATTTTGTGTTGGTCTTCTTTAGCAATCATTATCTAGTTGTATCCTAAGAAACCATTCATCAGGGAGAGAATTTTGTGTCATGTTGTCATGTCCACAATCATGTCAATGTTGGGTAATGCAAAATCATCTTTGGACATGCTTTGTTTAAGTCCCTAAAATCTATGCAAATTTTTGATGCCCCCATCAGGTTTTAAGATAGGCACCAGGTTTGACACCCATTCTGGATAGTCTATTGGTTGAATGAGTCTTGTGTCCAATAGCTCCTTTAGTTCCATTTTGACTAGCAGGGTGATCTAAGGGTTCATTTTCCTAAGATTTTTTCTAATGGGCTTCGCTTCAGAGTATGCTGCTAGATGGTGAACTACAATTCCTAGATCAAGCCTTGGCATGTCTGCATAGCTCCATGCAAAATTAGCTTTTCTTTATCTTAAGAAGGCTACTAGGAGCTCTTGTTCCTCTGATAGTAATGAATTTGCATAGAATGTGATGTGTGGGATCTCCTCTATTCCTAGATTAACTGGATTGCATTTTTATGCTAGGACCGTTGATTTTTCCTGATGAAGAGCTCTGAAAGGAAGATTGAATCCCCCATCCTTAGGCACCTCAAAGAGGATTTCACTATTGGATACATCCTTTCTTTTTACTTTTTTTGGGTTGGAGAGTGCCACAGTGTGGTTTTCACTCAAGGACCTAGAGATTATTCTCATTTTTTCACTTTTGCGACTTAGGGATTCAATCGTTTCCCCATAGTATGAATGTGTATCTAGCTCAATGAAGAACCTTGATTTGTGATGCCCACATGGAATATTATCCCATAATCCTATGAATTTTGAGAGTGCCTCATCATTTTCGAATGTGTCAAGAAGTGGTGGTCCTCGTTGGTCATAATCTATGAGTTGGGGGTAAACTAGGTGGATTTCATGGTTTTGGTTTTTAGACTCATAAGATAGGGTGCTAATCATGAGAAGGGTGGTATCCTCAAAGATACTAGGTAGGTTGGGTATGGGATCCTTGTCATCACTACTACTACAAACATTAGTTATGTCAAATGTGAAGTTGTCTATGACTCGACCTATAGATACGGGTAAGCGAAGTTTGACTGTGGATTGCTAAGGAGGATTATTAACCTTTCTAACTGGAGGACTTCGGCTATGTATGGTTATACTCAGAGGGGTACATCCAAGGCCAAGATTTCTTAGTCGCGTCTCCAAAATGATGGGTATTAGAAGCCCGTTGTTATTTTTCCCAAGTCTCTGGTTTCTGTCATAGCCCATTGTGAGCATCATTTGCAAACCTTTGCTTCTATCATCCATTGGTAGATTGGTTGCTGGTCTATTATCTTGGTATAGGAGATGAGATGGGTCCTCCTCTATGACTTCTCAGTCAAGATCACCCTGACTTCTAAAGCTGGTATATTCTTCAGGGGATGTTTGATATGTGGAGGCTTCATTTGATTGTAGACATCCTCGTGATCTAGGAGATTATGGTAACTCTCATACCACAAAATTATTTTTGGAAATCATATATTTTCCACAACCATTGTCCTAGATGATGACTTTGATATCAGAGATGGTTGGGATGGCGGGAGTGGCAGGTGTCTCTATTGCAGAAGTGGAAGTGAGAGTGGTTGAATCAATGTACGGTGTTGATGGGCCTTCATCATTTTTAGGTACTTGAGGGATTTTGTAGTATTTTTTCCTCTAGGTTCTTGTAGTACGAGAATGGTTCAACATCTTCGTGGATGGTGACCTCTTGTCCTTCATATGTGAATTTGATACATTGATGAAAAGTTGATGCTACTACTTGCATTGCATGGATCCATGGATGTTCTAGGAGAATGTTATAAGACAAGTAGTTTCCATGATAGTTGGCCCCACATGAATAGGGATTTGGATTGTGCCTTGGGACACTCTTTCTTGATCATCATATGCTCTAATTGTAATACCTTTTCCTTTGTTGATGGAATCCTTTAATATTTTTAGGTTCTTAATGAGCTTAAGGGAACAAATGTTCAAACCTGCACCTCCATCCACCAAGACTCGCTTGACTTTATCTTTATACACCAAGACCTCTAAATGGAGTGCATGGTTGTGAGATGGTTGAGTGGGAAAGTCCTGATCGGAGAATGTGAGGAGGTTTGGAGTGATGATGTTTCTGACCATAGCTTGGAATTATTCTGCATCAAGATCTATGGGGATAATGGATGAAGCCAATGCTTCCTCAAGGATTTTCTTGTGGGAAGATGATATTTTTAATAACTCCGTGATGGATATTTGTGTTGGGGTTCTTTTAGTTGATAAAGGACATTGTAACCATTGGGAACAGATCTGGAGTTGGGTGTGGGTGCTCTGTTTGGTTGAGATGACCCTATTATGGTAACTTTGTCACCTCTTGTGGTGACTCCATAATTAGCATGGGCTCCTTTGATGGTGATGGTAGTGCAGTAGTCATCCAGGGATGTGATAACATGGTCGTACACATGATTCATGTTCTTGAAGGTACCTTTCCCCTTATTAGTGTTATTTTTCCCTTTATTGTTATGGTTAGGCATTGGATTTGCGTATATTTTAAGATTCTTATTTCCTATTGGTTGTTCCACATTTATGATTCTTTGATTAATGAGGTCTTGGACTATGTTCTTTAACCTCATGCTATTGTTAGTGGTGTGCACTTTGATTTTGTGGAAATCACAGAGCTGATTTTCATTGTACCAAGGATGTTTCACATTTGTTTCTTGGTAATTCTCATAGGTGGGATCCTTGATGAGGTTTTCGTTTATTAGTTTCTTCATGATGACTTCGAGTGGTTACCCAATGGCAGTGTACTTTTTCTTGGTGGAATTCTAGTTTCATTGGGGCAGTCCCCTTTGATCGTTGACATTATTGATCACTTGATTGTTTGGTTGTTGTGTTGTTGTGTTCACTTGATGGTTGTTTTGATGATGGTTTTGGATTTTTTGTTGTGGTGTAGGTGTGTTTTTCTGAGGGGCATTGATGACAACTTTGGCATTGATGACACCATCATTGGTAATATTTTTTTTCTTTCCCATGTGTGAGGTTTGTCATTGTAACTAGTGGATGGGTGATTGCTCTATTGTTTAGGATATGCAGTTGATCCTCTAGGTTGCATCATAAGGGCTTGTTCAATTTTGAGCATCGTAGAAATCAACTAGTCGTATGTGTTGATCCCTTGGACTTTGAGATGGAATTCCAAGAGGTCGTCAAGTTTGGATATTATAGTGCACACTTTTTGTTCCTTGGGCATGACCCATTTCCTTTGATTGGCCTTGGATCACCATCATTGTAGAAATGAAGAAATGATTCATTATTACCTTGTTTCAAAGCTGATAATTCCTAAAGACTAACATCCATGGCGATATTGCATGCATATTTTTTGATGAATGTGTCTATGATTTCTTGGAATGTTTTGATGCCTATAGGTAGGCGAGAGAACCATTCTATGGCATGGCCATCCAAAATCCTAGGAAATAGTTGCATCAAATAGGTATCATCATATGTGACTTACATGCAATGAACCTGGAATTCTCTTTTGTGATCTTCAAGGTTTCTCGTCCCACAATATTTGTCAAATTTGGGAATCTCAAATCCCTTTGGGAATGGTTTCATCACAATTCTCTTGTCGAACAGATAAGGACACAAGTTGTTGGGTTTTTTCATGGTTCGCCCTGATTGGAGGTAGAGCACTTGTTGCAAGAGAAACCTGATTTGTGTTGTCACATCATTTTACTGATCATGGGGTGGGATGAAAGTGTTCTGAGGTTGTTCAACTATGGGTGGGATGGGCGGATTGGTTGGTATGTTGATAGATGATGTTTGCATGTGCTTTTGAGCCACGTATGATTGCAATTTTTGTTGTACCAACAACGCTTGTTGTTGTTCCTTTTGTTGAGCTTGCTATTGTGCTTGTTGTTGAGCTGCTAATTGGGTTGCTTCATCCTATTCTTGATACTACTTTAGCACTTTTTGATATGCTTGTTGTTGTGTTGCATGTTGTTGTGCAAGATATTGTGCTTGTCCTTGTTGTGTTTGATATAAGGCTTTGGTTTGAGCGTGCACTTGAGCTTGGTCTTGAACTTGATCTTGAGCTTGTGCTTGAGCTTTTACAGCTTGAGCTTGTTCTCGTTCTTGTGCAACTTTATGTTGTTGTTGTTGTTGTAATAAGATTTGGGCTTGAGCACCTTGTTGTGCTTGTTGCACTTGTTTTCCTTGTAATGTAGCTTGGGAAGCTTGAGTAGCTTGTGTGGCTTGTGGTTTTTGTACTTGCAAGAGTGCCTTTTGATATGCAGCTTGTTGAGCTACTTGCAACGTAATACTATATTGACTTGATGTATTGGAGCTTGGTGGTGGTGGATTCAGAATGGTGCTTGTTCTAGTGATGAGAGGCATTGTCATGTTGATGATTGGAGTTTGACTGGTAGAAGGTGTAATGGATATGCTTGGTCCTTGTGAGACCATGTTTTGAGGGATGGTTGATGATGTGGTGATTTCTTGTGTAGTTTCCATATGTGTTTGTGATTTTGATGACAAGTTTTGAGAGTTTGATGTGATGCTTTGATTGATTTTTGGGATGTTGGTTTGATTTTGATTGATACTTGGTAAAGGGGGAATCCCTAAGCCAATAAGTGGTGTGGATGATAATGGAAATGGTGGAAGTGGTGAAAATGTTAGGGGTGCAATCACTTGAGGAAATGGTGTAGTGTCTAAACATGTCACCCTCTCCTTGCGAGGTTATGGGGTGAGAGGTTTGGGGTGTTGCATAGAATGATGATGATGATGGGTCATTTGGATCATGAAAGGTGAGAGGGACATATATATGTAATGGATTTTGGGGTACAGTATGTCCCAAGATGGTGTTTGCATCCAAATCTTGATTATTTATGAGAGGATGCGTTTGCAATGCATTGAGAAATGCAATTCCTTTGTTAACAATGGGTTGTGTTGGAGAAATGGATGATGTGATTTGCGGGATGTTTTGAGTGATGCTTTGAAATGAGAGGGTAGATGAAATGGTGATGGTAGATGATATTGGAGGCATGAATCCAAAATATGGTTCCACAATAGTGCTCACATCAAAATCAGAGGGGAGTTTAGCCCCTTTCTTTGCTAATTTGAGCATGTATAGTGAGGGATTGATTCTCATCATGATGTTGATAATCTTATGATTCTCCATATTTTGAATTATTTTAATGATCTCCTCATGTGACATTCTAAAGGGATTATTGGTAAGATCCTCCAGTTGGATGCCTTCCTCGTGATGGTCTTGCAAAAATAGAGGAAGGTTAATCATGAGACTACCAAACCCAATGGGATTCATGTCGAGAGTGGTTTGAGTTAAGTCACTCAAAGTAGATGTTTCTTTGTTGGATTCCATGTTCCTCTTATGTTGAGATCTAGTTTGCACCATAAAATAGGGATCAATTTTTCAAGAATATGGGAGATGAATCTCTAATTCTTTGGATTGATATATCTTTAGGTACAAAAAGAGAAATTTTTAGGATGTTTCAAGGATCAAAGGGTGATAATGATATGGATGTAAGATGGATGTTTGATGGATGATTGGAACTCTTGAGAAAATATTGAAGGGTATGTTAAACTTTAGGACTTGATTTGGGATTGATTTTGTTTTGGATTTTGGTGGTGGACTCATAAACTCTAAGAAGTTGGATGTTGTCCTAGAGTTAAATCGTTCACAAGATGCTAATTTTTCTAGGTGTGAGAAGAAGGATTCATCTAAACACTCCTATCCAAACAAGATGATTTTGATTGGTTTGATAATGAACTCCTAAATCCCAAGATGTTGGAAGTTATTAAGGGATGAATTTGTTTACAAGGTTTGATAATTTGATCAAATATGTGGAGAAGGATGCATCTACACACATTCAATCAAACAAGATGATTTTGGATTGGTTTCAAATGATTTTCCCGAAGTTTAACATGAAGGATTTTTCAAATATTTTCAAAGAGTTGATGATGAGATGATTTTGGTTCTGATGTTCAAAGATGGATGAAGATTTGATTTTCATCCTATGTTTACCTAAAAAAAAAACTTGCTTACTAGACCTTGGTTTTGATGAACAAGCTTTTCTCTAAACAAAATTTTCAAACTCCCTAAAAATATTTGGGTTTTGACAGTAATAGAATGAGTACAAACCAGGATTGTTTCTTGAAGCTTTTCTATAAAATTTAAAAAGTAGTCTTCTTCTGAATTCATATAGCATTGAGAGACGCATTTAGTGATCTTTCGAACTAATAGCTTTTACCTTTGGTTTCTTGATCTTGATCTTGCGTGAAATCATTGGAGACACATGTGTGGGGTCCAATTTTTTTGTCTTTTTTTAATGACTTTGTTTTACCACAAACACTTCTTGATTAGGTTTTCAAACTAAATGTCCATTGTCTCAACTTCTTCTCATTTCACAAGGTATATCATGCAAAACTTTGATGAAATTAAGGCAATGGTTACCTATTGTTAAATTTAGTGAGAAAATTGATATATAATCTAAGTGTTTCAAAACCTCTAAGGATAAAATCCCAAGGGCAAGAAATAACACATGAATTTGGTCAATTGTATTTGCTTCCTAAAGGGTTTGAAGTTTTGATGACAATGTTAAATGTTTTCAAACAAGAAAAGTGTTTTGTAACCAAGAACAAGCACAATCCTATGGATATGAAAGACTATATTTGTTGAGTCCCCACTTGGACAAGTCCAGCTACACTTATTTTTAGTGAATGGTTAGATGCTTGACCCCATTGGCTTCCCTCCATAGCACCCACTTCTTAGGGAAGTCAAGCATCAATACCCATGAAACTCCCATGGCATACTTTCCATTTCTACAAAAAATCATAAAAGTGTGGGGCGGCTTCAGAATAACCGTTCTTGCACCAACAAATAGATAGGGATTTTTCCCTTTCTACAACAAGGTTTTAATTCAAACTTTCTATTCATAGGAGTTGACCCTATGTGGTGAGAGACCATTGCTTCCCTTCTTGTCAGATCCAACCGCATGATACTAGCCTTTTTCTAGTACCCACTTTTATATCCCGACTCGAAATATTCTTGGCTTTAGAGTGTTACTGGTTGATTCATTCCCTTGGGTGAGTAATTTTTCCCCAAGGCAGACCCTCTAAGATTAAAAAAAAGGTGAGAAAACATATCCATAACTCAATTGATCTTTGTTGAGAAACAAAGAGAGAATACACGTGATAGGTTTACTCACACTTGCAAAGTTTTTTGTTCAATTTTAACTCCCAAAATGAAGTGTGGAGGAAATTACTTTATCTCAACCGAAGACCACCAAAAATCCTTTTGATTCTCAATATCGTCTTGAGGCACGAGAGAAGCAAATGTCTTTTCAATGGTGTTACTTTGAGTAAGCAATTACAAAAACAAAGTAGCACATGTTCATTTTAAGTCCACAAAGCAATGATTTTGATTCATTTTAAAGCACCAAAATGAGATATGAAAGTTGTCTTTTTCAATTGTTAGCCTCAAACAAAATCTATTCAACTTTCCTAAAGTTCATTTTAACCCTTTGCAACAAAAATTGAAAGCTTTTGTAATGTTTGTTTTAAAGCCCAAAAAACAAGTGAGATAGTCTAAAACAGAAAATTAAAGCATAGAATGGAAGCTCTAAGCATTTAAAAATGCTTTATCAACTCCAAATTTAATCCTCAATTTCTCCTTATCTCCAAGATTCTTCAATGATCACCTCTTGCAAGGTCCTTGTGCAAACGGAATCCCTCCTCCTATTCCATAGTGGATTGGTGTCACTTTTTTGTGAAAACTAACCCTTTCTCAACCTTTGACAAGCTCAATGATAAAATTCCTTGAAGATGAAGTGGAAAAAATTAGCTCTCAATGTGAAGAGAGTAACTTTGCATGAATTGTGGATCTATGGATAATAAGCTTGCTCAATTTGTGGATGATCAAATACAAAGGATGAGCTCTCTATTTATAAGAGAGGATGACGGAGAGATATGCAAAATGGGTGAATGTGGGATAAAGATTCAACCAATAGGAAGGAACCACTTGTCCAAATGTGAGTGGATGGAGGATGTGCAAGTTTTGGTCAATGTGCCAATAAATGACATTAGGTGGCCTTTTCAAATTTCAAATTTGGCTTGTTGGAGGGAGAAAAGGGGGCTTAAATGCCAAGTGGGGGACAAGTAAGAGGAGAATTAATGCTATGTTTGAAGGGACAAGTCAACTTAGATTTTAATTAAAACTTGAGGGAATATTCTATTTTTATGCCATGTTGATGGAAAATGGAGATTTAATAAATTAATTAAAATCTTTTATTTGTGCAAGTGGGAAAAGCTAGAGGATGGGACTTGCATTAAGATTAGATTTAATGTTGATTTAGTTCATTTAAGATAGGATTAGCTGATTTGACCTTTTTTCTGTAGATTTATGGATTAAACTAAATAAAAAAGGAGATGGAAAATGATAAAGATTTAGTTAAATAAATATTTTTATTTATTTAGCTAAGGAGGATAATGATAGTGTTTGTTTATTTATTTTAAATGGAGGACTTTAGAGATAAATCAAATAAGCTTGATTTATTTAATGAATGGACTTGATTAAATGCAATATGCTAATTTTGCATGACTACACTTATAACCAAACCACATCTCAAAAGGAGTTTTACCAGAAATACCATTGAAATTTACCCGGTTAAGAGTGTACATAGTAGTGCTTACAGCTTCTCTCCAATAGATGTGAGGAACATTTCTTTCCAACATCATTGTTCTAGTAGCATCCAAAATTGTTATGTTCTTTCTCTCTACAACTCCATTTTGTTGAGGAGTCTGGAGAGCAGATAACTGTCTCTTGATTCCATGATCTTCCCAGAAATAATTGAACTCCAAGGAGGTGAACTCACCACCTTTGTCTGATCTTAAGCATTTTATCTTCAAACCTATCTCATTCTCTGCCATAGCTTTAAAACTTTTGAATTTCTCTAATGCTTCACACTGTTCTCTTACGAAAGAAACCCATATCATCCTAGAGTAATCATCAATAATCAACATAAAGTACCTTTCTCCTTGTATATTTCTAACTCTAGAGGGACCACACAAATCAATATGTACTAGCTCCAGTACTCCATAGAATGATGTTGTTTGCTCCAAAAAGAAACTCTAGTTTTCTTTCCCATCTAACATTCCTTGCATACAGTGTTAGTAGGCTTCACTAGCTTAGGTAGATCTCTTACTGCTTGAGTGGAGATTACCTTGATAATGTTATCAAAATTCAAATGACATAGCCTCCTATGACATAACCATATTTTATCTACTTGAGTAATTAAACAACTTTCATTAGTAGCATTCAGGTGAAAAATATCACCTCTTGTCTTTGTACCTAAAGCAATTACATTTTTGGAAATTTCAAGTATCATACACTTTCCATCTTTGAAATAAAGATTATAACCCTTATCAACCATCTGTCCCACACTCAATAGGTTATGCTTCAATCCTTCAATATAAAGGACGTCATCAATGTTATGTTTACCACCAAGACAAATAGATGCTCTGCCATGAATCACACCAACATTGTTATCTCTAAATATTACAACCCCATCGTCATATCTCTCTAGACATACAAATTTTCTTTTGTCACCAGTCATATGATGTGAGCATCTGCTATCAATAACCCACTCATCCTTTTCTTCAATTTGAGTTGCAAGATCTTTCTCAACTTTAGCAGATTCACTAGCCACCAGACCATTTTCCTTTATAGCAATGAAAAAAATTTCATTCTCATTTCCATTTTCTTTATTAGATTCTTCATCGGTCACACCTTCTTCAACATAATAACATTTTTTTTCAAATCTAGGTTTGTTAGGTTTGGACCTAGGAACTCTTTTAGGAAACCTTGAAGTAAAATGACCTATTTTACTACAAGAATAAAATTTAATAGGAAACTTTCCTTTGTACTTACCTTGTCCTCTGGCTTCTCTTTTCACAATCAGTGCTTGCAGTTCTTCTACCTCTCTTTCTTCATCTTAATTTTTTTTTGTCTCTTCCTCATACTTGAATGTCTTTCTAGAACTCTCTCCCAAATCATATCTTTGTTTGTTTCTTCTGGATACAGAGGCCTTAAATGTAGATTTAGTCTTAGGGATAGAATCACCAAATTCACTCAACTCGAAGGCATCAAGTTTACCAATTAACATATCTCTTGTCACATTTGTTATTGTTTTGAGCTCTTCAATAGCATGAGATTTTGATTTGTATGAAGCAAAAAATGATCTAAGCACTATAGCTACAATTTCTTGTTCATCCAAGGTACCACCGACACATCTAATACCCATCACAAGTTCATAAATACTCTTTGCATAAAAGAATAAATATTCTCATCTTCACCCATCTTCAAGATTTCATACTTTACTTTCAAAATCTATAGCTTAGTAACCTTTACAAGTGCATCCCCTTCATACAATTTCCCAACTTCTACCAGAACTCATGAGTTGTCTTCAGATCCATCACATTTGTAATCTTTGAATTCGTTAGAGCACTCAACAAAGTTTCTATAGCCCTGATGTTATATTCATCTTCTTTGATCTCATTAGGAGTAGTAGGACCATTCTGAGGAATAACATATCTATTATTTGCAATCTTCCAAAAAAATTCACCAATACATCTCAAATGACATTCCATTCTAGCCTTCCATAGAGAGTATTTTGTTCCATCGAATCTAGGATTTTCCTTGTATGATGCCATCTCAGATCACCTCAAGTTATTAAACTTTTTCAAAGGAATCTATTCAAATACCAATTGTTGGAGAAAAAAGGATAGAAAACTTGGAGGGGGGGTGAATCAGTTGTCATAGAATATTTAAACTTTTCAAACTTAACTTAATCTTAGATCTAATGAAAGAACAATAAACCATAAACAATCAGCACATCAGAAACAAAGAGAACACCAAGATTTTTTGTGGAAAACCTATTAGGGGAAAAACCATGTTAGATGTCATTCCACAATATTATACCATGTTAAAAGTATAATGAAGAATAATGGGAATGTACATGCATTCAGGCACACTACCTAAAGCTCGCTACTCAAATACAAGAGGGCTCACTACCCAATAAACACACAGTTTCTTACAAAGATTTGGTTTAGATCTGTAGGGTATGAACTGATAAATTAGCTTCTGCAAAATCCTAATGGGTATGTGTAGGATCACCATGGAAAAAATAGGCCCTTAAGTGGCAAAAAATTCAAAAAAATCAGTGTTAGGAAAATTGACATAAAAATTTGAATAAGTTATCTATATTATTTTGAAAAATATGTAAGAGTAGAATTTGTAGCAAATTGAATTTAGTTTCTAAACTACTAAGGTTATTTTAAAAAAAAAAACTATTTGGTGAAAATTTGAAAGTTCAATGCAGTAGTACTTAAATTTCAGGGAAAAAATAAGAATTAGGTGTCGTTTGACCACCCTAACCATACTAAAATGATAATATTTTTTTATAATATTTTATATATAAGTAGAGGACTCATGTCTGGATGTGATGCATATTTTTTTGTAATTTTTTTCCAAGTAAATAATTAATTATGAATTTTTTATTACAACTTTTAAAAAATATAAAAACTCGTATGTCTGACCACCTTAACTTGGTCAAAACTTCATGAAATTTAATTTTTCTTTTTTTAATCCTATAGTATGTGAAGCATATAATGTGACACATGTTTCGTATTCAAAAAATGTGATGTTGTTTGAAAGCTATAGATGCTTTTCAATCAGCCTATCAATCAGGACTTTAATCGTAATTCTAATAGAAAATGAATAATAATTATTTATTAAATTCAAAGTAAAGCATAATTTATATTGGTGCAAAGTTTAGAATCTCCTCTAAAAACCCTTTTCATTTCATCAATTTTAGATATTAAAAAGGTTCTCAGCCACATACCCTACAAATACCCTTAATATCGCCACTTTTTGGCCCATCATGATCCTGCACATACCCTAATCACAATTTTGATTAATCACAGAAACACCTCTTCACACTTCTCTCAATTTTCTTCACACTTTGCTCTGTAATTGAATGATTAGAACACTATGCACACACTTGCACTTTCTTTGGTACACACTCGCCCTTATGCACACTTCACTTCACTCAAAAAATCACTCTTATATATCTGCTTCATGGAATTACATCAACTACTTCGCCAGCCAAAATAAAATATGAAAATATAAAATATGAAAATATAAAATATGTATACAATGTCAGCCCAAACTTACAAATAAATTTTCAATGCGAATCACACATAATCGACCACAACATAATGAAGACCTAAATTAATATCCTTAATTGCTCCAAACATTTAAATTTTAATCTCCAAGGATCCACAACATGTTACAACCATCATGTCAGCCAAGAACATGAAAAACTGAACTTGTAAGGCAAAATTCACTAACCACAAGCACACTGATCAACGCAAACATGCAACAAGGATAGAGAACGATCTAGAAACATCCATGAGCATCACGAATCATCAAAGAAGCATCCATAGAAACTGAAATTACTAGAATCATACCAACTTTAATAAGGAACACTTACTAAAGCCACAGAAAAACTGTCAGAACACAACTATTCATAACATGATCAAATCTTCATGCGGATCTCTGAAACTTTTGGTGGATAAACTTGATGCACTCAAGAATAAACCCTTTAGTCCACAATGTTTGATCATCAATGTACTGAGCAAGACACCAATATGAAATTCACTATACCTCTGTAACTTCTTCTTCAAACAATTTTCTCAATATCCTTGACTTATATAGCCTTCAATGCATCAATGCTAATTGTGTTAACATCAATGAAAACCACATATCAGTAGTATAACCACAACATCCAACACCCATTTCATTACATTCATTCATAGTCTACCTCCCAAAGATCGTTTATGGATTCTTGCAATGACCTTACATTCATTCATCCCCAATCAAAGCCACTGTTGGAGCTAAAATTTCCACCTTGGATTGCACATATCCTCTTTATTCCATCTCCATCACAAAACCCCTCACTCTTTATTTTTACTCTATTTGAATACTAAACACAAAATTCCCTCATATGCAAAGTTTGTAAAGTAAAGAATTTCTCTAAAATAAATCCTTCCCTTATAGCACACTCTCGGTAGCATGAGGTATGTCACCAAGATAGTATAATATTAAAGAGATCCATGCTAATGTATCCCTAATAGAAGTTCGATGAAGATATCGATGAGACCCTCATATATCGAGGAGACATCCTCAATTATTTCCCTAATAGCCCAAGGAGCAATATGTCAAAGATACATGGGTGCATCAAAGAGAAAATCTGACATGGCTCACCGACAAGATATAGTCACAGTGATATTCTATAAATATGGGATTATTGCTCATTCAGGAAACAAAAAAACATCTCTCAGACATTGAGATATTATTATAAAATAAATGATAAATTACTATCAAGAACAGGGCTGAGAAAATGGTAATATCGAAGTGACATCAACATGTTGATGAGAGAAATGAAAAATTCTCTTCGACATTTTAAGAACAAGCGATAAAAAATATCAGAGAGACATGAAGACATCGAATAGACATTGATAAAAGTCTCTTCGACATTCTAACAATAACACATTGAAGAGACAAGTGAACATCGAGCATACCTTTGTAAATGTCTCTTCGACATGACAGCATAGCTTTGAACGTACATTATTGATGATACTAGGGAACATCAAGGATAGATGATCCTAGATCACATCGACAATTTTTAGTCACATTAAGGTTGTTGAAAGGAATAATGTTGGAGGAAGGAATGTGGGTATGTCAAGGAGACATGAGCTTATCAAATAGAGATGCTTACCGGTCTCATCGACATTTATAGGTCAAAATTTCAAGAGGAAAATGACATGCAACCATCGAAGAGACTTTGCAAAATCGAAGAGAGAAACTCAAATGTCTCTTTGACATTTTAAAAAGATGATGAGGAAAATATTGAAGAGAGAAACAGGAATCCTTAAAAATATAGAGAATCTCTTCGATAGTATGAAATAATGTTTCACTGAGTTGACATGACTGATGAGACTATTGAAGAGATAACTACCATTAATGTGCAAGTTTATTATAAAGGTGGTGTGAGTGCCATTTATGAACCAAAGCTAGCTCAAGCATGCCAATTTTTGATAAGTCTAACTCCTAAAAAATTAGAATCACTATGAATTGTGGCTGGATATTGACGATATGGAGTTAGATGATGGAAAGTATCTCGAAGATTGCAGCATTTATTCAAGTTCTCTTGGCTCAACTAAATTTTTTTCTAGAAATTAGCTTGGAGCACAATACAAGTACCCAGGTTTAAAATGGAAAAAATCCCTAAGAAAACAAAGGTGAAAAGACATAAAATGAAGGCTAGGCCATTAAATCAAGATTTGATAAATCAGCGTCCTAGGTCTTGGCTAAAATTGTGAAGAGCAGCTCAATTAGACCCATCATGTGAAACAATCAAGGATAAACATAAAATCCTAGGAGATGTGTGGACTCCACATAGGGGTTATGACTTGTTCATATCTCATTACAAAAAGGAATATAGCCATAGGCCAATCTTGAATCCATGGGACTTGAATTTATGAAAGCTTGTGAAGCCTAATGTCTTTATCAACATAGAATTGATTAAAGTACTAGCTAAAAAATACAATCCAAATACAAGGGAAATGCACTCTCACAATGGATCACAATTTATTATCATAACACAAGATTACATTTGTATGGTTTTTCAATTAGACATCCCTAAAAACAAAATTACAGATGAGAGATTTTCTAGAATAATAACAGAAAATGGATACTAGCTACAAGAGGTGGAAGTTACCTCTACACAGACCTAAAGGTCCAATAAATCAACCTAGAAGATTCCCTGGTGATGAAAAACATCGTTCCATGTGGATTCATTTGAGGAATATTACTAGTACACCTACTATTCAGCTAGCCAAGTACTAGGAATTGATGCCCCTTCTAATATGACTAGTTCCCATGGTTTTGGTTGTAGATATCCAAAGCCAAGATGCCAGGCCATATGATTACACAAAATATTTATGTAAGGCCATTAATACTTCTCTTACTACCATTAAGAACAATAGTAATGCTATACACTTCAAGCACTACTCACTTCTTATGCACATGATATTGTACGGAGGGAAAGTGATGGGAATATGGGGGGAAGAGTTAAGAATTAAAGATTTGGACAATGATGAGAACTATGGACTAACACGAATGTGGATTTCCATATGGGATAATAGGTGTGGAAGGTCCCAATTTTTTTATTTTGAAGAATATTTTGTCAAACCCTTGTATAAGTTGTTTGGCCACAAGTATGACTATAATTTATTCCCAAAGTAAAAAAAATCCTCAGACAAAAAGAGATGGGTTCTAAAGGGAAAGTGAACCACAATTGGGGGGATTGGTATGAATTTGAGGATTGCACTATGATTAGAGTGTATGGATTTGAGGCAGCCCCATTCTTACTACCTAAAACTATACCAAACAAAGTTGCATACCTTGATTTTGTAAGGCAATTGGCTTATTTGACCTTCATGCACTTAAAGAGCTATGGAAGGAAAACCTTTATTCCTTCTACTCTATGCTTCGGTGACTTCACTATCATTATAGATGTAGGATATGAGTTGGTTGGAAGAAAGTTAGATTATTATGGATTTCTAGTGGGAAACAAAAGAGATAAATTTGATCTTGAACACTTTATTTACAATGCCAAAATCTCACAAAAACTGAAGGGGTATGAAAATGATTTCCATGTAGATGATGTCATTAGGAACTATGATGAGAATCAAGTAGTAATGAGGAAGAATACATACAATAGAATTATCATGACTGAGACTTGGAGAAAAAACAATAATCCTTTGTATTTGCAGGCTTTTCGTGAAATTGAGGATCATATGGGAAGGGTTGAACAAATCATTCTACATGAGGAAGAATTGACAAAAGATGTACCCATTGTAGCTTTCAAAAGGAGAAGAAATATTGGTTTTAGTAGAAAAGATGATAATATAGCACCATTGAGTCATTTATTGAACCACATCCTATCTAGAAGTTAGCTACTCAGCTGACACTCCTGTTATAATTGAAGATGACATTGAGGAGGAACAGGAAGTCACCCAGATTTCCATTCCTACTATTCCCCAGTATCAAGAGCCACGAGAGAGAAATGTAATCATATTTTAAGCTTCTAATGAGTTATCTAATGATATGAAACATCATGCTAGCCAAGAAATCATTACAGATAACACATTTGTGCAAAATCCTAAGTTCAAGGCTTTCATCTATGAGTATAAAGGAAGAATGATAAGAGAAAAGGAAAAAAGATATTAACCCTAAGAAAGAGGCAGATGCCTTAAAGGAACTTTAGCATGAGGTAGATGAAGAAATGAACAATATGACCCCTAAAAGAGAAAGATCACTATTACAAGAAGTTAGGGTCATGCTTCTACTAGGGTGGGATATTAGTTCAACCATTGTACTTGATAGCTTTTTGAAAAGAAAAGAAAAAAACCTTGGAATTAATTGATGAAGCCAATGACAAGGTATATACTAGATCACGGTATAACCCTGATAATGCTACTTTACAGATGTGGGAATTTTACCCACTAGGAAAAAGTCCTTCCCTTATTAGTAATCATGATCAAGTTTTTGGACACCTTTTGGTATAAAGAGTTGGGGATACAGACCCTATAGAGATTGTTGATCTAAATGTGAATGTGGCCAAGTTTACCAAAGCTCAAATTCAAAAATTGGTAGATATAATAAGGGTCTAATGGAGGAGAATGAGAGATTAAAATAGTAACCACTTGCAGAGAAAGATTGATTTCCTCCTCAAGGATTTACTCACCTTTTATTGAACATGAAAGAAAGGTGCTTAATACGATGTCTGAGACCACCTACTAGAATCATAAATATGAAAAGGTTTAGAAAGAACAAGAAGAATTAAAGAAAAAACTGAAATTCACTACCTTTAAAATGGCATCAAAACTGGTTAGTAAGAGATTTGATGATGTGTTCAGGCATGCTGATAAGGTTTGGATCATCTACGAAAAAACATACACAAAATTGTTAGAACATAATATATTGCATGACATAATGAATGAAGTGGAACCCCACATAAAAGCAAAAGGTGAAGCCACAATAGTGGTTTACAATTGAAGTGAGGAAGGAAAACTCACAGAAAATGAATGCATGGCAAAAAACTTGATTTTAGGGGCTTGTACAAACCTATTTGTTCAACCAAACCCATTAGGGGTTTGTACGAACCTATTTGTTCGACCGAACCCATTAGGGGTTTGTATGAACCTATTTGTTCGACCAAACCCATTAGGGGTTTGTACGAACCTATTTGTTCGACTGAACCCATTAGGGGTTTGTATGAACCTATTGTTTCAACCGAGCCCATTCGGGGTTTGTACGAACCTATTGGTTTGACCGAACCCATTAGGGGTTCGCTAGAACCTGGGTTCAGGAAAACCCTTTTAATTATTTTTGGCCAAAAAAGCCAACAAAACCCCTTATAGAAGGGGGGTTCGAATCAACCTTGGTTCGAGCGAAACCCCCTTATTCCTCATCCCCCCCCCATGAGACACAAAAAAACCTATATTTTGGCACTTCAGAGCTTGGGTTGAGCATGAAAATGGAGGAATCTTCACAAACCCAACTAGAATCAGGTAGTCCTCAGAATGAGCTATCCAACAAATATAATTTTAATATGTTTTGGTTTTATTATGTATTTTTTGTTTTAGTTTTATTAAACATAGGTTTTTCATTGAAAATGAAGGTCTTTGTTCTGCACATGTGGAAAAATAGAAGATTATAAATAAAAAATTGAAAAATATGAGTGCACCAGATATTGAAGTCCTTGATCCAACAAAAAAATAAAATTGAATTTCAATATATACAATAAAAGTTATGCATTATATGGTTGCGCTATGTTTGAATTGTAATTGGTTTGAATTTGAAACTTGATTAAAGAAAAAATATTCAATAAAAATTTGTCAAACCAAGTGGAAGCACTAGATATTAGAGACTTTACAAATCTAAATTTGAAATAATTAGAATTTTATCCTTCATGGAAAAAAAGTTATGCATTATCGGTGTGCGTCACTTTTTAAAAATGTTGTTTTTGAAAAAAACTAGTTTTCATGGGAGATGGAAAAAGAAGTGCAATCTTATTCCAAAAATTTTGAAAAAATATTTTTAAAATCTATAGACAAAATGTGACGAGACTCTAGTTTGCATCATCTTCAAATTCTTCACGGTTTAGCTGCTATAGGTGCCTGAATGTGAATACTTAGTTAAAAATAATAATTTTAGTGTCTAGTTTGGCCAAAAATTGTAAACCACTATTGTGGGATCACCCGAAAGAAAGGTAATAAAAAAGGTGTACTTCAAGAGTTTCAATAATTGATGAATACACATGCTAGCTTTTATAACATCCTAACACAAGAATTGAGTGATTTCAGTCAACCACTAAGCATGGCTTTACCAAGTTTCTTTGAGGAATCAGATTTAAAAAGACAGGATGCATGGAAGGATGAGATTGCTTAGTATCTCCCTATTACTCTCAAATGACATTAGCGATGAAGATAGGGTACTCGAGAAGACACATGTGCAGATTGGAAGAATCTTCAAACTTGAATATGCAATGAAGAATATTATACATAATGTAGGCATTCATGCTAAGAATGGATACATCAAACATCTATCAAAGATCAGTTTATTCCTTTTTTTAATGAATAATTCCTCATTAACTAGTCACTTTTTTAATGAATCAATGAACCTTGATTTTGGATGAGATATTAAAGATAGCTATGCTCAAAAATTAAATATGTGACAATAACATGATTCATAATGCTTAGAGTCTAATTTCTAAAACACTAATTTGTTAAAAAAAAGTTGGAAATAACAGGTTCAAATAGGACCACATAACATTCTATTTTTTCTCAAGAACAATATAAAACCAACATAACCAACATGTATTCCAAAAAAAAATTAGTATTTAAAATATTTTATAAATCACTTTGGTATAGAAATAGAACATCATGCAATTTATGCCTAGATCTTTTGCAAGTTTTTTAATGATTATATGATTTTAAATACTATTTTTTAAAGAAGTAAAATCCTAAAAAATAAATGTTTGGGTGTGTTGCCCCTAATTTTTTTAAAAATAATTTGAGTTTTTAAAAAATACATATAGAATAGAGTGTAGAATATAAAAATATAATATATTTCAAATTTGGATAAATAAATATAAAATGACACCAAAAATAATATATATAGTTTTTCTTAAAAAAAAGATACTAGTAAAAGAAATTGAAGATGAAAACCATAATATATTCAAAAAGTGTAAAATATTACATGGATAGAAAGGTGAGAGAAAGGTTGATATTATTATAATATATTTTCAAATCAACATAAAAAGTATGTAATCATGATGAAAATAACATTGAATACTTATTTTATTTTGTGTCTTTTGTAATCATCTTTAGTCATTGACACAAATTTCCAACCCTTTAGGTTGGATACCCAAATAAAATATAACCTTAAGCATTAGTAGTTTCCAAAGAAAATTATACTAGCACTTGCACCCCAATGAGGTGCAATACTTATGCTGATAGGCTGATACATTTTGGTATTATATTATGAACATGTAGAAATGTATGTTTTTCTTTTCGACGAGCTTTTGCGATCTATGCGATCTATGTATGGAATTCCTATATTCATTATTTGAAATAAAAATAGTAATCAAAATCTCAACTAATAATAAAAAATGTTGTTTAAAATTACATACAAATGAAATTAAAATAAAATCAAGTATATATAAATATATGAAAATATAAACATAAAAAAGTAAAGTACAAGTCAAACACAAATTGACATGCTATAATGTTTAACCATTAGAAGAATTAAAAACTCTTACATTTTCAAAATGACTAATTTAACTATGTTGATCCTAGTATGTAGGCATTTTCTCAAAATGTAAAATCATAAAAAATATTGGCAAATTTAAGATCAAGTATACACTTTAGAACATAAATATAAAAGAAGTATACGTTATTTCACTTTAAAATTCAATTTCTTCAAATAATATTAAAGCTTCTCTTTATTGGACCACACTGAGCATATAGAAAATGTGAAAAATATTAAGGGAGAGGAGAAAATACATAATGTAAGACTGCTATGTTAATTGGATAAAAATATAATGAAATTTTATTATATCAATATGATAAATTACTAGTTTGATAAGTATTATAATTATTAATAATATAATTTTATATATTATAAAAATCTAATAGACAATAACATTAATAACCATAATTGTAATAGCTATATGGACAATAATAGCATCAATAATTATAAAAACTATCAATGGCACAGTAGTATAATCTTTGAAATATTGGTTTTTATCTAAACCATAATATTATAAGAAGTTAGTTAATAAAATATAATCGTATGCAATGCTAAAGTCAAATAAATTCCTTAACAAGTTAGTAGTTAGTTAAGAATAAATCATGTTAAATAACTATCTATACAATGAAATATTATCAGGTGTGTAATTATCTTGCAGAAGAAAGGAAAAAGCGTTTGAACTATTCCTTAATCAAGAGAACAAATATTCACCTAAGCACAACAAGAAAAAACCTTTGAATATATTAAATACTAGCTAATAATAGTTTTCAACCATGTGAAATTGCCTATAAAAGGAAAAAAATATATGTGGAGTTTTTCTGGTCATATCCACTATCAACCAAATATTTAGTACAAGCAAATATCTACCACAATAAATTTGTAAGTGCTAGAATAAATTGGTAAGTGCATCATTGTGTTGGATGTCATAAAATAAGATTTATGTTTAACTATAGCCAAATATCTAGTACAAGCAAATATCTACCACAATAAATTTGTAAGTGCAAGAATAAATTGGTAAGTGCACACCTATCATAGTGCTTTCAAATCATATATGCTGTAAAAGTTTACAAATTACACACTTGTATGTTTCATGCTGAAAGAATTTCCAAATTATTGTCATGTCAATATGACTTACATAATTAATAGAGTTTAATTCATTGAAACAAATTAATATGGGATGTTGGGAAAAAAACATCTGTCCTCCCTAGCAACCATACGTGGCACCACCCAAAACTTGCACTCTTCAATTGCACCCAAATGGAATCCTAAATCTACCCAAAGCTCAAAAGAACCTATGCCCAGGCACCATTCAAGTTCTTCAAACATGGGTTCTAGAGGAAGCTATAGAGGGAAGGTGCACTGCATAGGACGATAGAGGAAACTCTTGAATTTTTTTTGTTACATTCCCTGATTCCTAGCAGCGATGGCCTATGTACAAGTTTTTGTATGTGCAAGTTCCTGTATGTGCTAGAGGAGGACCCTATTCAGCAGGGTGAGGCCACAATTCCATCATTCTCATGACTTTCCTTTCTTATTTTTGCAATGATTTCCAATATTCATCGAAACATTTTAGGTAGTCTTTCTACAGCTCCAAGACTCTTGTCAATGTGTCCCATTCAGTATAGGAAAATAGTAGTTGATTTTTCCATCGTTCTAGGGTTTGCATCTGTATAATGGGGTTCGACCCTAAATAGAATACCTGAAACGAACCACTCACCTGGATGCCAAAATGTCAGGAAAAAGGAAGATTATATTGGTAAAGCTCAAAACAATTTGTGAATAGTCAGATTTAACATGTTGTATTTTATAGAAATTGGCAAGTTTTCTTTAAGCACTAACCTTTCTATTTGCCCCTTTATACAAGCTAATAGTGGGGCTCGAGCCTAGGGCCACTAAGGTTTGCATAAATGTATGTAGCACACCAAAACAATGTGCCTTACAATCGTTACCTTGACCAGCTTAGAGGTCTCACGAATATTACCTACCTCTTCAGTGGAATTGAAATGCCACATATCTAATTTTAAGTTGGAGGACCTAAAGCTAGACTCTAAGAATATATTTAAAACCACCCCAACCATGATCTCGTGTCTTGAATTTTTTCCTTGCAGCGAAGAGGTTATAGTGGTAAATAGAGATAATGAAAGACATTTAAGCCTGTGGGATGCTCATTGCAATGCATAGGAAGGAGATTATAATGGGCTTCATATTTATCGCCCTCACGCTTCTTAGATTATAGGCATTATAGTCCAACCCTTTTCAATTGCAAAGGTTCAAACTTGGACTATTTAACTTGTAAATTTAGGTCTATAATCTATATAAAAAGACTAAACTAAGGTATCTAGTGAAATCCTTGTAGTGGAGTTCCATGCAAGAGGATAACACTTCTATTTTGAATGTACAGGTTAATAGTTGAGAATCTACTTTAAACAAAAAACATTGAGGGAGCTTGAAAGAATACCTACCAAGCCACTCAGTTGGATGCCAAAATTTCGTACATGTTCCTTGCATCCACGTGAAGGCCATCTTAAGGTTGCTTCACATTTATTACCTCCAAGGAAGATTTGGTGATTTATTAAATTATAGTTTGCAAACGGACTCCCCAAGAATGGTGAAGAATGGCACAAGTGAGCTCCCAGCCATACCTACTAACTAATGCATGTACTATGAGGGATGGCTCCCATCACCTAAAACTCTCACGATAGGGATCAAGATGCGTACATAGTACAAGGGAATCCTCAAGAAATTCAAGGGTCAAGTGAAAAACCATAGTACTCTTAGTCAATCTGTCAATCTAGCAATCGTGAAGAGTTCCCGGTGGGGTCTCTGACATCAAACTGCTGGAGATCCCGGTGGGGGCCAAGGTTCAAGTGAACAACCATAGTACTCTGCATCAATCCATCAATCTAGCAGCCGTGAAGGGTTCCTGGTGGTGTCTCCGGCATCAGACTACTAGAGATTCTAGTGGGGTTCCCCCATGTATAATAGCCTATCAGCTAAAATATGAGCATAGTATAATGCATCCATATTATAATACTGAGATGTGTCTTTATATATAGAAACTATTGTTGTATTTTACTATTATGGAAGCAATGTATGAGTGTAATAATATATTTGTATTATAGGATATGTGCAAGATCATCATGGAAAAAATAGGCCCTTAAGTGGCAAAAAATTCAAAAAAATTAGAGTTAGGCAACTTGATGTAAAAAAATTCAAATAAGTTATCTATATTATTTCAAAAATATTTTAAGAATAGAATCTGTAGCAAATTGAATGTAGTTTCTAAACTACTAGGTTTATTTTTCTCTTTTAAAATCTATTTGGTGAAAATTTGAAATTTCAATACAGTAGGACTTAAATTTTAGGGAAAAATAAGAAGTAGGTGTCTGTCTGACCACCCTAACCACAATAAAATGATAATATTTTTTTATAAGATTTTAGATATAAGTAAAGAACTCGTGTATTGATGTGATGCATATATTTTTGTATTTTTTTTCCAAGTAAATAATTAATTATGACTTTTTTATTACAACTTTTAAAAAATATAAAAACTTGTGTCTGACCACCTTAACTTAGTCAAAACTTCATGAAATTCATTTTTTTTTAAATCCTATAGTATGTGAAGCATAGAATGTTGTGCATGTTTCAGATTCAAAAAATGTGATATTGTTTGAAAGATATAGATGATTTTCAATCACCCTATCAATCAAGAATTTAGTCGTAATTCAAATAGAAAATGAATAATAATTATTTATTAAATTCAAAGTAAAGCATAATTAATATTGGTGCAAAGTTGAGAATCTCCTTTAAAAACTCTTTTTATTTCATTAATTTTAGGTTAAAAAAATTCATCAACCACATACCCTACACATACCCATCATATCACCACTTTTTGGCCCATCATGATCCTGCACTTACCCTATACATAATATATACCAAAAGGTGGTTTTGGCCACTTTTTTGTCCCCATCTTTGTGCACATATTTTATTAAGATAAAAAGATAATATTATGATGTAAGAGCATCATGCTCCACCCCCTTTGGCCAACGCTTCTCCCTCATCAGCAAGACTTTGGTTTATCGGTAGGAGATTTCTACCATCCTAGCGATAGAACAATGGTGTTGACATAATGGAATTACATCAACGAGAGTGTGCAGTATCAGTGGGACACATCCTAGAGTCTCTCTGATAGCCTCACAGTTATGATGTTGGTGAGTCACAAGTTTTCATAACTCCACAACCTCTGACTAGAGGTTTGAAGGTTTTGATTTTTAGCGACAAGGTGATATCAGTGTGACTAGTGCGTTTCAGGGTGACATTGGAGACAGTCTCTTCAACAAGCTGATAATCTTCTTATTGGCAATACATGGATGTGTTGGTAGGAGTCTAGGAGAACTCTCCTTGATGGGGCGATAAGAGTATTGAAGCATTTTCGATGAGAAAATAGAGTATTTTTGAGACAGTAAAGAATGTCTCTTTGACATGGTGATGAGAAGGTAGCATTTTGAGTGGTACCTAGTCATAATGATGTGGGTGATAGTGATGATGAGCAGATGCATGGCGTGATGGGATTGGGTAATATACATCCTTCTTGTGGATTATGATTGTGACATGGTGATGAGGTGGACAAGTGAGACATGGTTCTATCAATAAGACATTTGTGAATGTGTCTTCAACATTCCGATGGTAGGCAAGACATGATGGAGATGTATCAGTAATGCAAGGATGTATCGGTAGAACTTTGGAGAAATTCTCTCTAACAAAGGGATAAGAGCATTTCATGCTGGTTGTGGGTCCTAAAAGCATAAGAATGAAGAAGCATATGGAAGGTGAATGACAGAATGGCATGTGGTGAACGTTTATGAACCTTGTTACAAAATCAACTCTCAGTCAGATGATTATTTGATGAAGGTGCAGATCAATGAGACAATGCATAGTCAGTGAGATATTGTGAAATATATATTCAACATTTGATGAGGCAATGAACAAGGATGGTTAGCATGCTGGAGAATGACGAGTTGGATCATGACACTTGGCAACATGATATTTTGCATATTCCACATCATTGTTCTGGAATACATGTTCATTAGACAACTTGGTAGAGTTGTTGATTATGATGTAATCACTTGGAGAACTTGGATGTTGATTTGATGATTAGATGAAGCTCTTGATAGTGAGGTAACTATATGATGGAAACTATGACATGGATAGAGAAAGATAAAGGCCAACCTAAAGGATGAAAAAGAGTATAAAAAGGTGGCAAACAATAAGAGTGAGCAGCCAACAAGAAGAAGAGATAGTGGGGAAGAAGCTTGAATGAAGAAAGGTGTCGAGTAAGGAGCTAGAATAAGGGTACCAAAGTAGGGTGCCAGAACTATGTGTTAGAGTAAGTAGGCTAGAGAGTGTAGGCCAAAGCATGTGAGAAGAAGGATTATAGTTGAGGTTCTAATCTACATATGAGTAGATGTTTTGTAATCAGCCATTAATGGCTTGTAATGATGTAATGTCTTCAAAATAATAAAGTGATGAGAGTCACAACTCGAGATTCAGAAAAAGCACACAATAGAGACAAAAAAAATATTATTATTATTTATGGGAAATATGGTCTCATTACAAAGAATTGCATTCTAGAGGATTAAATTCTCATAGGATGCAATACATGCAACTTTAATGTTACTACAAAGCAAATCCCCTTTTCCCCAATACCCTAGAATTTACCAAATGAGTCCTAAATATCCTTTTTTTTTGGCTTGGAGCCAAAAATGAAATTTTAATTTTGAATTTAGGTGATTGAGCACCGAAAATTAAAATTTGAAATTCGGAAATTGAGTCCCAATTAAAAAATTGGCAACTTTCCAAAAATTGACCAACTTCCAGAAGCCATAACTTTTGATCCGAGACTCCATTTTTTAAACTGTTTGAACCGTTGGAAAGGTCTCAAAGTTTAGAACACACTAAAAATTAGATATATTGGTTAAAAAAAAATTGGGCCCATATAGGACCATTTAGTGTCTCAAACAGGACTCAAAATATTTTTTAGGGCAATTTTGAGAAATTGAAACTTAAATAACTTTCAAACCGGGAATGATCTTAGCCTGATTCTTTCACCATAATGCTTAAGCTTCCAATTTCTACCTCCTCATGTCTTCAAATTCATACTTGCTAAAATAGCAGTTGACTAGAAAAAGCATAAAAGTGGTTCTAAAAGTTGGGAATTCTTATTCGACGAAAAGGGTATCTAGAAATGCAACAAACATCTACAAAAAGCTAAAAGAAATGAAAGATATTTTTGGGTGATATAGGATTTCCCTTACACCACTAGATGCTCCTACATCATAAAGAAAGCTTTATTGTACAGTTTTTGTGTGTAACTGATGTTGATCTTGCTATGTGTTGTGAATTGGCTGTGAGATTATGACAGCCTGACAAGGCCATCAATCTCAACTACGTCGAGTGGCATCAAAGAAGGTTACTCTTGAGTGAGGAGAGTATTCAATAGGATTGTGGGTAAATATTTTGTCTAGAATGAGGAATCCTTGAGAGGCTATTGGTTCCATGAGATTCATGTTGGTTGTCCTCCAATAGAGATGAAGCTAGGTAGAAGGTGTGCAAATCTCTTCCACTGAAAGGAAGTGGGTAGAAGAGATCGAGAGAGCACATCTCCCAGAATCCTATTGAGTAGATGATATGGAGAGATTTTGTTGTAGAAGTTAATTTTGTAACTACAGATGATGTGAGTTGTAGAAGAGTTTGTTGCAGGTGAGAGGAGACCTATAACTACAAAGGAATTGAACCCTAAAGATATTTGTTGTAGGAAGGACCTGTAATTGTAGAGGGTTGATGCCCTAAGAGAAATTATTGCAAGGAAGACTTGTAATTGCAAAGAAACTTGCAAGTTCTTGTAGATGTCTTTAGTTAAGAGGACAAGAAGGGTCATGAGGATACTAGTGATAATACCATTATGGGAAGAGTATTGGGAGAGAGTGAGTGAAAATAAGCTCATTGAAGAATTGGAAAAAATAGAAGCAAGACTAGATGCCCTTAAAGAGAGGTCTGAAAAGAAAGATGTGAAAGAAGTACAACAAGGAGCACTTGAAGAGGAAATGAGAAAGGAGGAGAAAGTGTCTAGAGAAGATACAGTCGATGAGACAACCTAGTCTCTTGGTTTATTTTCTAATGATATGAATACAGGTTTGCAGAACAAGGAGAAAAAGACCTTGAAGATGGCAAGGAAGATGAGCCAACAAAACAAAGGCAAGGTGAATACAACTTTTTATTTTTATTATGCAAGAAAAATAGGAATGTCAAGGATAAAATTAAATTAGTGGATCATGGTTATATAGTGCCATTTTGGACAAGGAAATCGATTGCAGCATGGGTACATGAAAAGGTGCCTAAGTATGAGGATGATTGGAGGTAGAAAATAAAACCTAGAAAAAGAGCAACAACAAAGAGACAACTATCTATCAATGTGAGATAAAGTATGGATAGTGAAGCTTGTAGCAGTAAAAGATTGTGATGTTGCAGATGTGGTGATGGATCTGAAGAATACTAAATTTGATGAGAATATTAGTGAAGACAAGTATTTCATCTTGTTGATGGAAGAAATGGAGAGAAACAATTAATTGTTGAGAACTAAGAATAAAAAGGTTTGCAACCATCTAATGGAAAGGCAAGAAAATGTGGGGGCAGTCCACACAAATGGTCCCAAGTTTGATGATGGGATTGAGGAAGATAAATATGAAAGGATGTGGAAATAAGAGATGAGGATAATCCAAATTTATTTGGATATTGAACGTGAAAATTTGATGAAACAGAAGAAAATTTTTGCGCTAGGAGGAGACATTGATGAAGAGTTTTTACAAGCTCATGATTTTTATAATCCTTTTTGTAGTGTTGTGTTTGTAGGGAACAAAGAGATTGTAGTAGGATGTCAAGTCTATGGCATTGAAGAAGAAATCCTCACACAAGAGGATAAGAAAGGAAAAGAAAGAGAGGATTTTGCAGTGGAGTTATGTATTTTTGAAGGCATAAATGAAAAGAGGTTACAAGTTGTAGCTAAGACATGTCTTGTTGAAGACATGAAAAGGGAGGATAGAAAAGAATTTGTAGCAATAGAGAGTCCTTTGGAGGACCTACTAATGAGTGGAGAGATGTTTAGGGTTGAGGTACAGCCCAAGAACAGTCATCAGGTGGTATGAAAGGAAGAGAAGTGAGTATGTGCAGGATCATGATGGGTTAAAAAGTGGCAATATGATGGGTATGTGGCTAATGACTTTTTTTCATGAAAAATTGATGAAATGAAAAGGGTTTTTAAAGGATATTCTTAGCTTTCCACCAATATAAATTATGTTTTACTTTGAATTTAATAAGTAATTATTAGTCATTTTCTATTCAAATTACAAATAAGGTACTAATTGATAGGTTGATTGAAAAACATCTATAGCTTTCAAATGGTATCACATTTTTTGAATCCAAAACATGGGTCACATTCTATACTTCACATACTATAGGATTAAAAAAGAAAAATTGAATTTCATGAATTTTTGACCAAGTTAAGGTGGTCAGACATACGAGTTTTTATATTTTTTTAAAAGTTGTAATAAAAAATTCATAATTAATTATTTACTTGGAAAAAAATTACAAAAAAATATGCATCACATCAAGGAATGAGTCATCTACTTATATCTAAAATATTATAAAAAATAATTATCATTTTATTGTGGTTAGGGTAGTCAGACAGACACCTACTTCTTATTTTTTCCCTGAAATTTAAGTACCACTGCATTGAAATTTCAAATTTTCACCAAATAGATTTTTTTTTTAAACAAACCTAGTAGTTTAGAAACTACATTTAATTTTCTATAGATTCTATTATTACATATTTTTGAAATAATATAGATAACTTATTCAAATTTTTACTTCAAGTTGCCCAACTCTAATTTTTTTGAATTTGTTGCCACTTAAGGGTCTTTTTTTTCCATGATGATCCTGCACATATCCAACTTGTTGAAGAGGATAAAATGGATACATTCCATTGTATAGATAGGGGATTTGGAGTTAATAAATATAATTGGAGGAGGAATTATGCATAGAAAGAGAGATGCCAAAAATTGCAGATAGTGAAACTTCAAAGGTAACAATGCAAGTATGGCAATGCAAAATGAAGGAGGCTAAACAATTGGCAAGTGAGGAAAAAGAAATCAAAATTGGAGGATGACATTATGGATGCTATGTGCAAGAGCACATAAATTTAATCACCTGGGGAGTTTGATGCAGGAGCATTATGCTCCACCCCCTTTGGCCGACTTTGCTCCCTCATCAGCAAGACTTTGGTTTATCAGTAGGAGGTTTCTACCATCCAAATGAAAAAACGATGGTGTTGGCAGAATAGTTACATCGGCAAGAGTGTGTAGTATTAGCGAGACTCATCTAGGAGTCTCTTTGATAGCCTAAAAATTATGATGTCAGTGAGTCATGAGTTTTCATAACTCCACAACCTCTGACTAGAGGTTCAAAGGTTCTATTTTTTAGCGATAGGGTGATATTGATGTGACTAGTATGTTTCGAGGTGACATTGGAGACTGTCTCTTTGATGAGCCAATAATCTTCTTATCGGAAAGACATGGATGTATCAACAGGAGTCTAGGAGAACTCTCTTCAATGGGGTGATAAGAGTATGGAAGCATTATCAGTGAGACAATGGAGTATTTCCAAGATAGTAAAGAATATCTCTTTGACATGGTGATGAGAAGGTAGCATTCTTAGTGGGACCCAATCATAATGACATGGGTGATAGTGATGATGAGTAGACACATGGCATGATGGGATTGGGTAATTCACATCCTTGTTGTGGATTACGATTCATGGTGTGGCAATGAGGTGGACAAGGATCTTCATCAATGATACATGGGTCTATCGATAAGACATTCAAGAATGTCTCTTCAACATTCCAATGGCGAGTAGGATGTGATGGAGATGTATTAGAAATACAAAGTTGTGTCACTAGGACTTTGGAGAAAGTATCTCTGACGAAGCGATAGAGCAGGTGATGTTGGTTGTGGGTCTCGACAAGGTAATAATTACGAAGCATATGGAAGGTGAATGATAGAATGGAACACGGTGAACACTTATGAACCATGTTACAAAATCAACTCTCAGTCAGATGATTATTTGACGATGGTGTAGATCAATGAGACAATGTGTAGTCGATGAGAGATTGGGAAATTTTTGTTTGACATTTCGATGGGGCAATGAACGAGGATGGTCAACACAGTGTAGAATGACAAGTTAGATCATGACACTTGGAAACACATTATTAGGTGTATTCCACATTGTTGTTGTGGAATGCATGTTCATTGGATAAATCAGTAGAGCTATTGATTATGATGTAACCACTTGGAGATCTTGGATGCTAATTGGATGACTAGATGAAGCTCTTGATAGCGAGGTAACTGTATGATGGAAATTATGACATGGAGAGAAAAAGAGAAGGGCCAACCTAAAGGATGAACAAAAGTGTAAAGAGGTGGTGAATGATAAAAGCAAGCAAGCAGCAAGAAGGGATAGTGGTGGAGAAGTCTGAAGGAAGAAAGGTACCAAGTAGGGTGCCAGAATAAGGGTGCCAAAACTGTGTGTTAGAGTAAGCAGGCTAGAGAGTATAGGCCAGAGCATGTGAGAAGAAGGATTGTAGTTGAAGTTCTAAACTGCATGTTAGTAGGCATTTTGTAATCAGCCACTGATGGCTTATAATGATGCAATGTCTTCTCAATAATAAAGAAAGCTTTATTGCATAGTTTTTGTGTGTAACTTGTGTTGATCTTATTGTGTGTTGTGAATTGGTTGTGAGATTGTGATAGCCTAACAAGGCCCTCCAATCTTTACTACATCATATTACATAATTTACAAAAACATATAAGTGGTGGAAAAATACACCCTCAAAGTCTAAGTGGGATAGAATCTAAAATAAAGATGAAAAATTAGGGGCCATGTCCAAACAACATTAATCTATTAAAATAAATCCTAGTAAGATGAAGTATATTTATCATCAAAATTTTCCTAGACATCTCCAAGGGTAGAATTATCTATAGGCTCCTAAATAGTGTGATCTCTCTCCACTTTAGAACTATTTTAAAGCTAATTGAGCATGGATTGGGAATTAGGCGAGTCTAGAATTAGGCGAGTCTAGAATTATGAAACCTATAAGACGGAGTAGAGGGTAGTTGAGAAGACTAATACCATCCTCTATTGGTAGCATTATCTCTAGTTGTAAAGGCTAATTGAAAAATGGAATGAAGAGACTTTTACATGTCTAGAAGACTATTTAAAACCATTCCCGTAGCCTTGAAGATAAGAAGCGATATGAAGATATCTTGAAATAGTGTATAGATTATTCGCTTAGTGGTCTAAAAACTCCTAAATATAAGTAATTTCAAGTATAATTTTATGATATTATAATTCAATCTACATAGGAATATTAGGATAGATCATAATTTTAGTACATGCATAAAAAAATTCTTGTCTATAAAATAACTTGAATAAAGAGCTACATTTCTATCATTATAAATGTTGAAGAGAATTTTCGCTATGAAAGCATACCAAATTTGGGTATGATTGAAATGAAGAGATGGATAGCCTCCTAATAGAATCATATCCCAAGAATATAGAATGAGTGTAAAAGGCCTAAACAACTATGGATCCAAATCCAAGCTTCTTGAGGTTTTAAATAAAATAAAAATAATACTTGAGATTCTCAATTTTCCCAAAAAATATACAATGATGATTGAGAAATCTAAAAGGAGCCAAATGAGCACCTTGATAAAGAATACAGTAGACAAAGTATATCAACTTAGGTTTAAGAGTAGTCAAAAAAAAACATTGGAAATGATATTTCCATGAACGAACAAAGAATGAAAGATACTAATGATTTTTTATCATATCAACAATAGGAAAATAAGGTGAAAGCCACATATATAATTTAAAAGGCTTGTAGCTATGAAAGGGTGTATCTATATACCATTTATAATCCTTCCACGATTGATTAAAATATCTCAATCTAATTTTATGAATCATTTAGGGAGAGATAAAATCAATTATAATGTGAAAAGGCTCTATTTCTTGAGTAATAAGTTTAAATTTCATTTAGAACTACATATAAGGTAAGAAATTATTGCCAATATTGATGAATGAAGTCTGGTTACACTCAAATGCATCTTTTATAAAAAATCAAGGCATGAACCTTTTACACCTTATCCAAATGATGATATTGAGATGAAAATACCAGAGACCTCAAAAATAGATTGATAGTTAATAGAGATATTAGTGTGGAAGTCATTTCCTATGCATAAAATCAAATTATTAACAAGATCCTAGGATTTCGGCATTCATTTAATAATGAAATTTCCTTGAATTTTAATAATCTCTCATTGTGGGAAGAGTTCCAAACTCAAGCCCTATCTAAAATGGTTTATCAAAATAAAAATTAGATCTAATGTAATGCCTAATGAGGATTGTACATACATTATTTCATTTCTAACGTTGTAGTTATTTACTTAGGAAACAAAGTGAATTCTTAAAAATGCAATGAAAGAAGGCATAACTCCCCCAAATCCTAAGAGAGGCAATAAAATTCCTAAGTAACTTCGTAAAACGAATGGTGAGCTTCATTGGAGGCTCATAAAAAATATTTGATTATATTTTCAATTTTTAAACAAGAATATTTTAAGGAAATCCAACAAGAATATTAACAAACACATGAGGAAACCAATATTTTTGAGCGAATTTGGAACTTACTAGTAAAAGAAAGAGGCTTGTTAATTTAATTGTTGACATTTTTCTCAAGCTTGGCAACAATAGCTTGCTAGAGAGTAGAAGGAGAAGATTCTACATAAAATAGTATGTTGAAGAAAAAGAGATAATCATAAAGTTATCAATCCATTTCAAACTAAAAGTATCTAAAATACCTATTTTAAGAAGAAAATATTACATATAGCAAGGCTCTTCTATTATTGAATGCTTGATGTAGAAGGAAGAAAAAAAAATCAAAAAAATGAAGAGATAGCTTGATATTATTATCATCTTCAATAGTAGTGATAAACTAATCATTTACAAAATAACCATTAACCAACTAGCTAGGAGATTAAGGTTCAGATAAATCGCCCTGATGAAGGGGTGAGAAACTACGTGTTTAAAATATATAGAAAATATTTAGAAGTAATTAAAAATATGGAGCAAGAGGGTGATGCAAGAGAATCAATAAAAACACCATACATCTAGGGAAATTTCTATCCCAAACACAATTGGAGAAGATCAAATTGAACAAGCATCTTTGATTACTAAACTTTTCATCAATTTCACTTAACTTTCCTTCAAAAGTCATCATTTTCCTATAACTTTCATGAGGCTACCAACAAGCCAATCACCAAACCATCATGCAATGCTTCCATCAGACTCAAATAAAAATCAGTTTAATTGAAACATGGCATAAACCTGATTACAATCTCTGAAAATAAATCCACACTTCCATTATGCATCAATTTAGTCATCTTTGCAACTTAATCCACAAGGAAAAAATATCAACAACTCAAGTATTCTTTCTTCAAAACCTTTACTAGACTTTGAGGACACTGCAAACATCATACTTTCAAATGAAACAAACCCATGCATACTTGCATAAATACTATACCATCATAATCCCCTAATTTTGCAGTCAAGACACTATCTTTACAACTTGGAAACATGTTGCTCAATCATCAAAACATCAGACAACCTTCTAACTTTTCACCAAGGATTTTAGACATCATTACCATCATCCTATAAGTAGTTTCCAAACAAATTCAAACACTTTTACCATTGTATTAGATCAGAAACTCAATTTCTTGCATGTGAATGCCAATATTCTACTAACATTGTAAAACCCCTAAAATGGGTATACCAACCAACATACTTCAAATATTTATGAACAAAAAGTTGTTTCAGGGATATATTATGATGTAATTCAACACATCAAAAGAGCATATACACTTGTTATGGAAAAAGTGTGAGAACCAATAGATAAATTGATTCTACTTGCCCCTAATTAGGCCAAATTTACAAAGTGACTCCTGTCTAATCATCTCCTTTTCTCCAAGTAACCAAAAAAAGTCTTTATCCATGTTCCAAATCACAATATTCATTAACTTTCAAGAGCTAATAGGCCCAATAGAGCGCCAAACAATCAAACCCTTAATTATAGGCTTAACCATACACAAGAAATGAGGGTTTGTTATTAAAATACCTTCCAGACCTCTAAAGGCTTTTCCACTATTACAAACACTTAGGAATAAACCTAAACACACAAAATGAACCACCTTCCAACATTTACCAACATTATTTCATCCATTCCTAACTTGTAGCCTCTAATTTTGAAAGGAAAACTCAGAAATTGGCTTTGTATGAGTAACAAGACTCCATATTCTTGTTACCCCTGAAATCACACACTAAATAAAATTGAAAATACATTAAATACAATCCATTCCACTAACCCAATAACCCTACATCGGTGGAATTGTCATTACTTTCTTAATGGACTCTCAAAACCACTGTATGAAGAACACAGATCGAGACTTAAATAATTAGCCTCAAACTCTTTATTCTTGAAAAGAACAACCTCACACTCCTAAATGAAACTTAACTCCTTCCTTGATGAAAACAAACAAAAAAAAACCCTATGAATTGCTTCAACTAACTATACAAAACTAAAACAAGAATGGAAAAAGTTATTAAAACTGAAACAGTGGTATCTTATTGATTATTTTGTCCAAGAATACAAAAATTTTCTCTTCACTCGACCTTTTCAAGGCTTTTAAAGATGTTTCCCATCCGATAACTGTCTCTTCAACTTCCTTCATCGACTTATCCCTACAAAACTCTTCATATTCCTTTTTTTTCTCCTTTTTTGCATTTTTACACAATTGGCAACATTTTGCATTTTTTCCCAAATTGACTTAACTCACCTCCTAGTTACCTAATAAACATTCAAATACATTTAAATAGGTCTTCACATGACCTTTTACGTACATTTTACATTTGAAAATTCAATTTTTGAAATTTTTCCTTTTGTAGGCATTTTGTGAGCAAGGTGCTCTTGCACCAGAGGGCAGCCTTGATGAATAAAATGAAAGAGACCAAAAGGTTGAGATTTTTGGTTATTAATAATAATGTAATCCAACACATAAAAAAAAAAAAAAACCATTTGCACAAAATTGATGAGAGTAAGTGCAAAAAATTGGGTTTACTTTAGTGAAAGATCATTAAGAATTTTTTTCAAAAGGAATGGATATTGGAAATATGGTTGACAATATTTTCATATGAATTTTTGGTTGAAATTAAAATCAATTATAGATGAAAATATATGGTTTTAAAATATATAAGTTTTTTACCATTGAACATATTTAAATCTATTTATTTATTTTATTTTTAAATAGAAATTTGAATAACTTTTTGGAAGGAATGAAATTTGGCAATATGGCTAATAACTTTTTTGAATAATTTTTAGATGAAATTAAAAAAATATTATGCATATTAATGTATATTTTTTAAATATATAATTTATTTTAGTTTTGAACATAGTTCTATTGATTAATTATTTAAAAAATATCATAAACATTGAATGACATATATTTTATTGTTTTAATAATTTTTTAATTTTCAAGTTCATAAAGATGCTTGACCAATATGTACAATTATTTATATGATGAAAAAAAAATCATGTTGCAATTATTTTTGGTCAAATTATGTTGGTCATACATAGCGGGTTTTTAAAAATAACTTAATCTCATTATTAAAAATAATTAAAAATATATTTATTAAAAATTCAAAAAAGAAAAATTGACCATTTACTTCAACATCAAATTAATATTTTCACTTTTTTTTGCAAACTACTTTCATTTACTAGTTATATTGTTGTCCATAAATATGCATGTTTTGGCCTATAACATAATTTAAAAAATGGTCACTTTTGTACATCCTATAGAAAACTAAAATTTATCATCTATGTATTAGAATACATTACATATTTGAAAACTAGAAATGAAATATTAAAATTAACTTTCTTTCACTTTATTAATATTCTATGTGTAAGTGCTTCAAATTGTTACACCAACATTGATAAAATCTTGTTCTTCAATTTTTTTCTACAAAATTGACTCAACTTCTTGTACTTACTCATGAAGCAAGGCCCAAATCTAAGATCTTGGGCCATGTCAATGATAAATAGTCATTCAATGTGGTCATAGGCTTTAAAAATATTTGATAAAGAAACTTAAACTAAATTATTTACAACATCTAGTAAAAAATAGTTTTTGAATCTATCTTACATGTATAAAAGTAAATAAAAAAATATGCATCCACATGATTGAAAAAATAAAATATTTAAGTGAGGATATTTTTGGAGGAAAAGCTACCACCAAAAACACTTGCATGGTTATATTATTTAGATATAACGAGGATTAAATAAAATGAGGTCTTTTACGAAGTATCAATCTATATCTTCATTCTTTTTTGATTGCTCTAATGTAGGACACCTACAATTTTAATTCCAATATCTATACATCTAACTAACATTAAAACCCTAACTTTTGGAATGATATGATACATTTAGAAATGTACATGAGAATTCAAATTAACTATCCAACTAACATTTGGAATACTAAAATTTATATATGTATAGTTTGATGAACATATGATGTCAACATATAACATATGCCACCAAATATGATATCTTCATGTGCAATCACTTTGTATTCATAGCCACTACCACATAATATTAATCAATATTTAAAAAATTGTATAAGTAGCTATTGGTACATATTTACTTAAGTTTATATTAGAAACAAAAGTAGATATATTATTTAAAATTATTATTTTATAATCTAACATGTTCACAAACTTATCTAAAACTATTCAAATTTTGATTTAATTTTTAATTAATTTTATTTTATTAGAGATAAAATTATAATTCACCTACTAGTTAAGATCTTTCCATTTTAATAGCTCTCTTTAAATGTTTCGATACCACTACCTATACCATGGTGGTGTTCCAGATGGTATGTGTGAAAATTGTTGGGCTATTGTAAATTGTTGTCAATAAATTTAGTTTAGAATTATAAAATATATAAATATCTAATTCCATAGATGTAAATAAATTATTTTCCTAAAGTGTATGTGGATTTTGTATTAATTTATTTGTGAGACTTATATTTGTGTATTGCTACATTAGGATTTGGATACCAAGCAAAGGGAAGATGCAATAAACTCTTTGGTGTGTGAAGCAACTGCAAGAGTGAAGGACCCTGTCCATGGAGGTGTCAAGATAGTCAATGAATTACAAGAGAAAATAGCCCAATTAGAATCTCAATTGGCAACTAAGGAAGAAGAGCTTGTAAATATGCGCTCAGAATATGATAAGTTTGCATTCCTCCAACACACTAGATCTCCTAATGTTCAAGATTTTCTATATCACATTGATGCAGCTGAGGATATCATTTATGAGCAAGTAGATCCACTATTATTATGGGAGCCAATATGGAACATATAGAATTATAAGGTTTAGTTGACTAGGTGTTTTTAGTTTCATAAATAAAATTACAATAATCATGTGACTTCATCCTTGGATATCTAATAATTCTATATTCTCTCTTATAAAACTATAAGCCACACTATTTTAAAAATTAATATATTTGGTAAAGACATATTTAACAAACATATGTTACTCATGTCTAGATAGCTATCCTTTTATTATAGCTTGGATATGTTTGTTAATATCATATACAATGTTAATGCAATCGACAATGTATCTTGAGAGGCTATCATTAAGTTATAGTTGGATTATAACTATTAGGCAATGAATATCCTTAAAAATCAGACAATCTAATAGTTAAAGGTAATTTTTTGTTGATAAAATTAAAATATAATTATTTACCACTTTTTAAGATGGATAAGGAATAAAAATATTTTTGTTCATTCTACTATTGAAACATTTTTTATTTATGTACAATATAACAAGATCATTTTTATGAAAACAACCATTTGTAATTAAATATTTAGCTGATATTTTATCTCTAATGAATTTAAGTGATTTATACTACATATTATTTGGCTTGTATATGGTTGGAGGCTGCCATATTGAGAGAGATTGTCCATTTAATTTTTTTCTTCCTAATATTTTTTTTTCTTTTTCTAATATTTCTTTTTCTTTTTCTATTGAGAATATTTTGCAAGGGACATGACTCAACCCTTAGAGATACTTCATTATTTTTTATTGTCATTATGATTATTTTCATTTTAAATCCTTTTGAGTTGATAAAAATAAGTATATTATTGTTGGATCTTAGTTGTGATCATATGGTTTGTCCTTGATGACAAAATCCCTTTCTGTTGATTCTACTTGTTGACAGTTTCAGTTTGGTTCCTCGTGTTTTATCTTGATACAATTTTGTCTATATGGTTTACTTGTCTTGGCATTATGTGGACAGTTTACATTCAAAACTATAATATCCTTTGGTACTGTTCAGTTTGAGTTTCGTGCAGTCTCAGGTTATCCTTTTGATCATTGTTTCGGTGACAGAAAAAGAACATATCGGCATGAGAATGGCAGGGTCTCCCCGATCCTTTTTTGAAATGTCTATGTTGCCTATTGGCAAGACATTTCTAATGTCATAATGATTTGATTTTACATACAGGAAGCTTTCGGTGTGACATTCCCGTGGTCCTGGTGACAGTGGAAAGGTCTATCAGCATGAGTTGTGTTCACCGCTAAGAGGTCTTACCAAATGAATCAGGTCTCACCAACTAATACATAAGGAGTTTCTTTGGCGTAAGTGATCCCTATCGGCATGTTGTTTCATCGAGCGCTTTGTGTCTTGGCGACCAGCACAAGAAAGTTTATATCGGCATAAGTTATACCGATCAGAGGTTGAATGGGAACATATCGGCAAGAGTTTAAGGTTTTGGTGAAGGTTCATAGCGAAAAGGTTATGTCTCCCTGACTAATGCATGTGGAAGTCTATCAACAGGAGTTTTGTTTTTGGTATGTAGTCTCACCAAAGACATAGTTTCTCACAGACCGTCCACTGAAAGGTCTTATCAGCAAAGGTTGTGGCTTCACTGAAATGTCACAGCGAATGTGCAATGTCACACTGACCGCCGTTGGACAATTTCCTTCAGCAGGACTTTCCGGAAGTCTCGGCAAACAAGTGTGAATTTAGGGTGTTTCGGTATGATTGAAACGATCTACAAGATGTCTCCCCGATAGTTTGAAGTTACAACGACTTTTTGAATGACTTCTTTCAAATTGCTCATCGGTGAGAGATGTTCTCTTTGGAATAGGTCTTCCCGAGAGCGATATGTTATGGCGATAATGTGTCTCAAGTGACCTTTGGTGAAACAAAATCTAATCTATGAGAGGTCTCTCCGATATTGTATGGCTTCAGCGATAGTGGATGGAACACAAAAGGTCTTTGTCGGAATAGGATCTGACTTGTCTCAGCGACATTGGATGAAAGGATGTCTTTCGGTAAAACAAAGCGAAATCTACAAAACGTCTCCCCGATAGCAGAATGTCACAACAACAAACAGAGGGATGACTGACGGTGATAAAGTTTCCATCGACATAGGTATTGAATTGTCCCAGCGAACAGGAATGATCACATGGTCTTTCGGTGAAACTTAATGAAATCTACATAAGGTCTTCCCGATAACGATTTGTCACGGCGACCCACATGAGAATGAAGGTTACATTTCGATGAGAGAACTATTTTGTCTCAACGACCAGAAGAACGTTACATCGCTCTCTGCGTAACATAGGATATTCAGTATGACTTCTTCCCGACTATATATTGTCTTAGCGAAGGCGAATATTGGGCACATCTCGGTGAGAAAGACTCTTGTGTCTCAGCGACTGAAACAAATTTAATAGAAATTGGATCTCGGGGAAACATAAAGATCTTCGATATGGTTTCTCCCCGAGGGCAGAAGGTCATGGCGACGCACAGGGACCAAAGGAATGATCAACGTTATAATTGCCTTCGGCATACTTGTCTGGATGTCTCAGCGAACGATTAACAAACTCTGTTACTATGGCCGACATGTGAATTTCTAAGTATAGTTGCAGGCCGACATCACTGGTTGGCATCGAATCTTAGAATGGTTACATGGAAAAATATTCTCTGAGGATTTAGAGGTTATGATTTTCTGTTAGTGGGTAGTCATGGCTTTGATGAAAATCTTTCAGTTACAATTTGAAATCTCTTGATTCAGCACAGAATTTAAAGCTCTCTGGATAGGCATTACTCTGATTTTTACCATCATCTACAAATCATCAGTATTCTACTTCACATTCTAAAATTAGCAAGAGAGTTACAAAATCTTGTGAAAAATGTTTTTTTGAAGATTTCTTCATAACAGACATACTTGAAATGTATATAAATACCAGTGTTGAAAATAGTGAAGGTGTTGTTGGCTAGTAATTCTGAGAGATAGTTATTTTGGTCGTATTAAGAGATGTATTGGAAAACTCTGTAATACAAGAGTTGGATTCTTAGGGTATTAAGGAGATAAGAGTGTTGAGTTTCTTTAGCTTACTTGAAAATAGAGTGATCCTCTAATATTATTATTGTAATTTTGAAATCTGAGTAAGGGGTTGGTGCTCCTTGATATTGGTGTCTCTAAATGAGGGGTTGGTGCTCCTTGAGTTGGTGCTCAGAAATTAGCCTATAAGGCATTGTTAACAGTGGTTTTGAAGATTAAGCCAGTAAGGTAGTTTATGAGTGGTTTTTCTACCCTAGGAGGGTTTTCCACTCGGCAAATCTTTTGTCTCTTTGTTCTTTTGTGTGCTCACTACTTTTTTGTGTTGTTGTTTCAGTTCACTGTTGGGATTATTACTGTTCTCAATTCTATTTATGAATGATTACATTCAACTCATGAATGCATTAATCAGAGTAATATTGAGATCAAATATGAGCTATGTTTTGGCAAATGCAAGATATCTCACTCAAATCATATTTTCATAAGTTGTCTAATAGACTGAGTTAATGTTGTCATATCTTTGTGCTTTCAAAAGTGATTACTCTACTCTATTGTTGAAAGAAAAGGAAATCAGAATGAAAAATCTTGGTCAAAGTTGAAAAAGTTTTGACACTGATTCACCCCCCCCCCTCTCAGTGTTTGTCCATAACTCCAACAATTATACCTAATAATGTGTATATGATGCTTTAAATTAACATGAACTAAACCATTGAGAATCCTCTTAGAATATAGATCATCTATAATAATTTAACCAATGCGTGTGTCATTTATTTTTATTTAGTTGAAATAATCCAATAGGAAGTTCAAATATTTTGTGTACACATCATTGTGCGGAATATTCTGTCTATAAAGGTAAAGCCATGTTATTGAATCTTTACATGATTTTTTTGAGTAGCTAGCACATCATTTACTAGATTTCACTTGAGGTGTATTACACTTGTCTTGTGATGATACTTAGGATTGCAAGTTTTATGTTCAAAAAATATAATATAATTTTAAAAAGTTATAAATATTTTTCTATGGAAATTACCATTGATTAATATAATTTATTTGACATTTCATATAATTATTAGTCTCCCAATATAGCTATATCTTCAATCATTTGACACATTATTTTTTATATTATTTTTCTTCCAATAGTACCTAGAATAATTCTCACCATAGATAGAGAATCTCATTGTATATTTAATGTGATCTTTACTCTTTTATTAGAGACTACACATCTATAGGGTCATGAATTTGCAAGTCTAATTTGGACCCAAGACTACTGAGTTGCTACAGAGTCACCAAACTTTCATCATAGAGTCTCTAAGTATTTTGTTGAATGCCTCTTTATGGAAAAAGAATGCTAATAATAGCAACACTTTCTCAACACCTGGATGAAAAAAACTCCATTGGAAGGTCCTACCGAACATTCCAAATACTATTGTCACATGAAATTGTACCCTGCTGAACATAGGCTCGTCATTCTAATGACACAAAACTCTATTTTTAGAATAGATACCCATTTAGGAATGAGATCTTGATTAAAGGCTCGGGATCCCACTCCTAAATGGGTACCTATCCATTTTAGCATATTTTCATTTTGGCCAAAACTTCCCCTCTTTGTGAACCCAACTTTTTGCACTAACCCATGGAAATAACTTCAAGTTGTGGGACCTTGCAGTTGAGGTTAGATCTCTAGAAAAGTTCGACTTCTTTTTCTAAACTAGGTGTAGATATGTTGGTCCAACCCAGCATATGAAATCCTATCACTATTCCTAATCTATCATCTCATAGAGGAAAATGGAGAAAGAATTGGATAAAAGGGGAAGGGGAGGTGATACGCCTAAATTAGAGTTGTTTTTTCCTTCTTGAAATAACACAATGCATCAATGGAAATATTCAAAAGGACTTACATAGTTCTCTACTTTATTCCAAGGGTACATTTGGAGGTTAGGGTTTAACAAGATGCTGGAAGGAAATAAAATATTCACAATCAACCCCTGTAAACATAGTTAAACAATATATAGACAGCGAAGATGATAGAAATGTACTTAGGAATGAAGGCAAGTAAGATCTACACAACATATCAAAAGGAGAGAAAAGGTAAAATGACAATTTTCATCAATACAAAGAAATAAGACTATTTAAGGTTGTAGAATGTATAGACTACAGTGTCTTTTAGAGAAACTAAGAACCGTTACAATGAGCACAAAAGTGGCTTAAATTGAATCTACAAGTCATAAGAGACAGATAGGGCATGTGACTAGGCAGGAAACCCTAGGCA